>JAEQML010076993.1:0-13106 GCA_016904865.1 Pissodes strobi
AAGATGTCGATTCCCTTCTCAAAAAGCACTACAGAGAAGACTGGAGAACTCATGGCTTTTTGAATTTCTTTAAACATGTTATTGATGAAGCAGAAATTATTGATGCGCCAGCAGATGAGCAAAATGAGTGCCATGTAGATGAAATGTCGGTTTTTCAGATCTGATCTGTAAAAAGTGGTATTTAAATTGAATATATATAATTTCTTGTAGCTTGGTTTAATTTTTTGTCTGAAACCTTTCTCTTCTTTATTTTTATAAAAATTGTTGCTTAGTATCTATCTTTTAGGATTGCGTCTTGTATTTTTGTCAAAAGTCACATTCTCCAAATGGCTTAGGGTCATAACTTACATTCTCCATTTCTTGGTTGCAAAAGACACATTATCCATAATTTAAAGCTTTTTTTAAAATAACTGGTTTTACTAATCTTTTTTTCTATGTAACTATGTAATTTAGTATGCCACATTTTATTTAAATAACTGCAGAAAGGTAATATTTACCAATATTATGTGATTCCATACGTTTTCCGTTGACTGTGGAAAATTTTAAAAAGTGGAGAAGGTGAGTTTTGCATTTAGACCCCTCATTTAAGATGTTTGGTGTTCACTAGCATTTGGTTTTATGCTGTTAACTATTTTATAAATGGATTCCTCATTTATTAGTGCAAAATTTAATTTAAAAGTTACGTTAGGACGTTTTATAGATTTGTAAAATTGAAGTTTTTCTTCAGATACCTACAGTATTTGTAATATTATTACAAGCAGAAAAATAGTTATTTAAGCTTTTTGCATTACACCGACTATTAGGCAAATTAATTCTCTAATTGTGAGTTAAATTCAGCCTTTCTGCACTTTCCCAAAACTCCCCCGATTTTAATGACATTTGATTAAAATAAACTATTTCATCCCTAATAATTGGATGCTTAGCATGGTTTCGAAGCTGCGTATAATATTGAAGATTAGCGGTTGTTTTTTGTTTTATGTATGTCCTAAGGCCTTATCTCGTAGTTCCATCATGAACTTTTATTATTGGTTATCCAGGGTGTAAAAGGTTTTTCTCGAATCCATTTCTTTTTAATAGATGCAAGCTTGTTAATTAAAGATTAAATATTGCTATTAACGTTTAACTACCTGCGCTCTTGAATCTCGTGTAGCTACCCTCGCGGTGTATTATGTACACCACATCTATGAACGTGAGATTGAGTACATAAATCAATCTATAGGGATAAGAAATCATGTAGGCTTGATTTTTCATGTTGTTTTATTGAAATACAACATAAATTAAAACAATGTTGAAAAAAAATACAAAGCCTTCAACAAAGAAATCATTCAAAAAGGAAAAATAAAAAACTCTTAAACCTCACATATGTATGATTAGTTTATTTCATCCGCTGCTTGATTCGACATTTTTGCAGAAATCGCAAGTAACAACGGTTGTCATATATATTGTTTGCAAACTGACCTATTGTAACTTCCGCAGATGATCATTGTGACTCGTTTTTTTCCTATCGCGAATAAAACACCTCGCCCGTATCTTTGCAAGTGGTTCCTAATTGGTATCTTCTGCTGGTTTTTTGTATTTTGTCAGGTAAAATCTTATGTCACTTGGCAATGTATGCTGACACGTTCAGAGAGATATGGCTTCATCACACCTAAGGAAAGCACCTTCAAAAATTCTCTTCTGTGCTTGTAAGCTGCATCAATATGAGTTGCATTATAGAGCAGCTGTCCATTGATCAGCCGGAAGAATATAACAAAAGGACACCTTTTTGTTCTTCTTGCTACTGAGTATGTGCTACACATTTTATAAACAGTATCAACTCCTCCTCTGGTGGCGCTATATTGTAAGATGATATGAGGCTTACTCGAAACTGGATCTATATTTCCATCCTCGTGCATTATTGAATCAATACGACCGCTTTATTTTATACGTAGGAAAGCAATGTTACATTTTTTGGAATCCAAACAACGAAGATTGTACAGGTCTACTTTTATGAGGCAAAAAGTCTTGCGGTATGTCGCGTTTATTATTATTTTTTTATAGATCCAATCATAGTAATTTTATCTTCCAATAATTCCTTCTCTAGCGGATTACATCCATACCAGTTATCACTTGTCAAATTCCGAGTACTACCTTTCACTTCATTCAACAAGCAGTGAACAATTGCAGTAGGTGTACTTGGCACGGGTTGCTTACCGCAATAAACCTCAAAATTCGACTCATAAAATGTTTTTGCATCACACAATACAAAAACTTTCACTCCATGCTTCGCCGATTTATTCGGAATATATTGAAAAAAACTACAGGGTCCTCGGAACTGTATCAATATTTCATCAATAATTGTTCAAAATTCACCCACAGAGTAGATGTTCTTGCAATTCTCTACGAATTTATCTATGACCCATCTTATTGCAGCCAACTTATCTACCTTTTTTCATTAATTCCTTGTATTTTTATTATCAAATCGGATAACGGCGAGTAAAAATAAGAATCGGTTTTTACTCATACATGTCCGACGAATATCCGAACCGGTACCATCTGTTGTCCAGAGTTCCAAAAAGTGGGTATGATTTTGCTTCTTATATCCAGATAACAATAGCAAACACATGAATTTCTGTTTTTGATATGTCTTTAGCATCACGTTCTCTCATACATTGAGACCTAAGATTCGAAATGTGTAGATTCGCGAATTCAGTTATATACTCTATCATTTCATCTGTGAATATTATCAAAAAAACATCTACTTCATTTGGAATGTTCCTTTCTTGTTGTTTGGCACCGGGAAAGAGATTTTCACAAGATTTTTAGCAATTAACTGAATTTGCATTTTAGAGAATTTTTATTCCATCTAGTCAGTTTATCTTTTCCAATAAAGTTACTGCTATTTCCAACATTTCTAAATCATCCGAGTCATTGCCTTCGATTTCTGATTCGAAGTCATGTTCAGTATCCTCTATGTACTCTTCAGAAGAAGTATCAGCATCATCGTCGGGCGATTCCTCTTCCGAATCGGAGTCGGAAATCGCTTAAGCCAGCTCCTCTAATTCCGCCTGTGTCAATTTCTTGGAGTTTTTTGCTTTTACTTTGTTCCTTAAATGATAAAAATGTTCCAAAATCGAGATAAACACTAATTTTATAGACAAATAAGAGCCTCTAAATGGCAGTTAATATTACTATATAGCTACCTGCGACGGTGTATTTCATACACCAGACTGTAGTGCACTATAGTATATTGTGTAACTAGGAGGAAAAGCAAAACATTCCTGGACGACTGTGGTAGTTGCTGGACGAGGCGCAGCCGAGGCCAGCAACACAGGAGTCCAGGAATGTGCTTTTCCTACGAGTTGCACATACTATTTTTTATCCGATCGAAATTAATTAGAATATGTACTTATATAAATAGAGCCAAATATTACTGTAAATAAAAACGTGTTTTAAATTTAAACTCAACATAATATCAAGTTTTGAATCGAGCGAGCTTGAAGTTTATTACGTAGCTACGGAAACTACAGCTAAATGTTACTTTTGATTGACGTCAGATCTGACAAACAAGGCGTTTGAATATGACAGAAATGTTACATTCCCGGCCTAGGACGGGAATGTTATATTCCCGGACTGTTATTTTATATTCTTGTAGAGTTATTGCATGTTGCCAAGCAACGAATACAATATACTGGAATCATGACTTTCGCGGTGAGAAATCACTTCGGAAAGGTTCGTTTTTCGTCCGATCGGATAAAAAAGAAATTATCACTAAAACCAACTAACTTTCCAGCCACCAAAGCGCAACTGTCTGAGCACCTAGTAAACACATCGGTCGTGGGTTACATCGAGGGGCATACCGCATCGGGTTTTTAACTAGTGGCTAGGTCGCGCCGTTCCCGACACGATTGTGTTATGTATTCGCGGAAACACGTACAAGCTGCTGTATATTTCGTAAAAAGTGCATCCAAAATACGGGCACGTATTTTAATAAGTAATATTTCACTTTTCGCATGGCCCTCCGCTCGCTACTGGGGCTCAAGAAAAGAAAACTAACCAGGGGCTAACCCAAACGTAACCCAAGACATACCCAAAATCAAGAAAAAACCTGTTTGCTAACCAAAACTAATCCAAGACATACCCAAAATCCAGAAAAAAAACTGTTTAGAAACTTAACCGTAAAAAAAATTAAAAAAAGCAACGGGGTTTGAACCCGAGCCGCCGCCGATAGCCACAGAATTGAGACCCAACCATCTAACCCTCTAGACCACGACGGCTTATGCTGCAAATTTATTGTATCGCGAAGACATGGCGCGAATACAACGCTCGAGTCAACGCCACAATTGCAAAGAGACTGGATCTCTTTTGATTTCTGAAACAGTTACGGATCAAAATTTAATATATGCTGCGCTTAATTTGTCAAAAGGAAAAAATAATTTTAAACATTTTCAGTTTAGGGTGTAATGTCTCAACCAAGGGGCGCTATTTTATATCCCCTTGAATTACCAGTTGAGACAGGTTCGTTCGTCCGAGGCCCAAATAATAGACTTGAGTTTACTTAACTCTATGTATTGAGTATATCAATGAACAGTGTTCCAATGACGAAGTCTAAGATATTAATTAAATGATGATACGCAGCTACGTTACATTAAAACCTATGAACTCTAATCAGGTCAGCTGTATTGCTGTCGTGTGCAATCGTATGCAGTTTATAAACGGTGTTATCATAATATTTAATAGTTACGATATCCTGTCGATGATATACAGGGTATATACTTATGCCGTTACACCTCCCCCCTTTTCCAAGAAAAATTTTTCTTAGACCTAAAATTTTTCTTCTCTTTTGCGATATGTAACCAATGAAATATTTTAAAGTACATTTGTGTATATGTAACCTTATGTAGCAATGATTTACTTAATCCTGTATCTTTTAACATATAAAGCCTGTTCTTATGACTATACAATACTTATACTATAAGATATGGAAATAGAAGGAAGCGTTTGTTAGTAAAAAGATTAAGAAAGAATTCACAGCAAATCATTAGGTAACAGATATGGAAATAGAAAAAGTGGAGCTCCGGTAGTCTAAAAGTTATCTTGCATCTAATGGTGGCTTCCCACGGCCCGTGGTATCACAGGCCGGACCGCGCCAGCTCGGGCCAACACGCCGTGGGAAGGGTGCCGTCCGAGGTCGCCTGGCAAGATCCGTGATTGCGCGCCCGATCCGCCGCAAGTCGGTAACTTCAAAGGCGCGGCCTGGCCTGACCTGTCGCGACCTGTCGATGTCTGTTGTTATCTGTGATTAGGGTTGATTTTTGGATCCATTTCCGATTTTAATACGTTCTGCCAAGACCTATAGCTGGACGCCAAATGTCCCGATTTTCAATCAGGAATCAAATTTGCAGCAAAACAAAACCCCCATCGAAAAATGAAATTTAGTTCCAGCTCAAATTTAAAAATTATTCTAATGATATTTCAATTTATCGCGTCCATCCAGCATTCAACGCGGCCACTGAAGGTATTTTTTCGCTTCGCGAAAATGCATGGACAGACTCTAGAAACAGGCTTACAGTTGGGCATACTAAGAAGTCGCTTTTTAGTTGTTTCTCAATGTTATGATTGTTATGTTTTCATGTTACATATTATGTAGGTATCTATAAGTACATACTAGGTATATTCTATTCTATATTTGGTTATTTTAAACCTAATGTCAACCAATCGAAAATTAACATGCCGCGTTTCACACAACATTTTTAAACGGAACCCTATCTTCAAACTCTTGAAGAACAGGCTGATACAGGCCGTGGGAAGACCTCACGCGCGGCCAAGCCCGATCCGTGCTTACCTGTGCTTGTCCGCCGCGCGGGTCTGGCCTGTTCTAAGACAGGCCGTGGGAAGCCACTTTAATGCATTTAATAATACGTAATGTAACCAATATAGCAAATATAATAATATAAACATGATATATATAATTTTCTATTCTATAATAACATTACAAGTCTATCAATGAATGGCATCCATCGTTATGTGCATAAAAGGGGATGCATATCATTATGCATCTAAGGCATTTGATAATAATTGAGATAATAACCAATTATTGGTAGGTCTTTAACAAACACAACAAATTACAATATTATTAATGTGAATTTATTTGAGAATGACTGTGTGAGTCTACCATGGAATGACATATATTACACTAATGGTATAAACGATAAACTTCGAATCCTTAACCTTTAACTACCCGTGCCGGTGTGTAAAATACACTATTCCTAGGTACTAAAAAAGCGGTAAAAAGCCATTAGCGGCTAGGTCGCGTCGGTCTAAAGTCGTTCCCGATGACGAAATACTGCGTGCGACGCCGACGCCACCCTCTCTCTCTTACGACTCCAACGCCATTTTTTAAATTAATTGAGTAAGGTTAAATGTCTCTAAAAGTGTTAAACACCTATACATATGATTATAATTTTTTTAAATTCTACATATCTAGAGTGCACACACCAAAGCTAACCCTAACTATCATCCGACAAACAGTTGCTAACACCCTAACTTAAGCTAATAGGTCAGAAATATAACTCTGTAGATAAATCTTGTCTGATGACGGACGTCTGGAGGTCTGGATTAAATTGATAAAGATGGTTATATTAACTAAAACCTTTAGAATGATATTGCTAAA
This sequence comes from Pissodes strobi, assembly GCA_016904865.1. Lineage (NCBI taxonomy): Eukaryota > Metazoa > Arthropoda > Insecta > Coleoptera > Curculionidae > Pissodes > Pissodes strobi. The sequence goes on from JAEQML010076993.1 coordinate 6,653, forward strand.
GTGTACGAGCCCAATCATGTTTAAACCGGAATATAGGAAGTCTAAAATTTAAAATGATATAGCTTAAGGGGCTGAACCCTAACAAATAACTTTTAGAGCATATCAGCCTTGAACCGATCCTGAACAGATGCCGGACCAGTATTTGTTGTTGTTAATTATTGGTATTTGTTGACATAATTTAGACGAATCAAGTTTATTCATGACCTAACTGATTTTAAATGGAAGAAAATATAAATCCTGGAAGTTAACATATTAGCCGAAGCTTAATCTAGGTCCATAAATATTTGTCACATTAGCTGAAATCAAATATAACTCTTGAAAATGACTAGAACTACTCAAAACCAGGTCTGAATTTCTGAAGATGATCAGCATTGTTCAAAAACCCAATATCTCAATCATGACCGGTATTAACTCAAACCTGTCTAAATACATGAAACATTTCCATATTATTGGAAACTTTGTTCAAAACTTTAAGATAACCTGAATTTGTCGAAACCTTGTCTAAATCCCTGAAAATTATCAAAATTAGCCAAAAGCAGGTCTAAATAAATAAGAAATGCCCATAATTACTAAAAACTTGAAGATGACCTGAATTAGTCGAAAATTTGTTTAAATCTCTGAAGCCCATCAATATTAGCCAAAACTTGGTCTAATTTCCTGAAGATAACCTACATTAGTCGAAACCAAGCTTAAATACATGAAGATAATCAGCATTAACGAAACATGGTATGAATCCTGAAAATGTTGAGAATTGATCCAAACCTTTTAGTTCACCCTCTCCAAATCCCTGAGGATATTTATATCGAAATTAAGTTATTTTAACTTCAGCAATAGCTGAAACTTAGTATACCTACGTTCTTAAGATGTTGAGAATGAGGAAGTTTCCTAAAAAATAAAACGGGTTATTTTTTATTGCAAGCTATAGAACAGGGGAAAAAAAATCGATACGATTTTTTTTTTATTTTCACTAAAGATGATTATTATCAGAGCTATGCCAGTTTTTAGTTTTGTATATATAGATATATGTACTAAGAATAGTGTGATGTAACAATTCATGTGCATTGTGACGTCATAATTACATTTCAAGGCGTTGTATCTAGTTCATTTTTCGACTTATGAGAAAAAAGAAAAAACATGTGTCCACTTATTTTTCATGGGCTATCAATATCAGCAATAAAAAATTTATATGAAACTTCCTCATTAGTCGAAACCTTATCTAAATCTTTGAAAATGATCTGTATTTATCTAAACCTAAGATGTCTTACATTAGACCAAACTTGCTATAAATCTCTAAAGAAATCTCACTTTAATCAAAACCAGGTGCAAATCCTAAAGATATCTCCGTTTAGCCGAAACCTTGTCTAACAGTAGCCGAAACTTTGTATGATATTAAAGTCTAAATCAACACTACGTCTTAACGAAAACGAAACGTGATTCATGTAATAAAATAAAGATTTACTAGTGGTTAGAACCACGCCTTCAGGCCAAAGTAAATTCGATAAAGTTGCTAAGAAAAAGATTTATGATGCTACTAGATCCATTAGAAAAAATTATGTGCATCACGAAAGTTGGAGCATTCAGAAAAAGATGAAGCTCTCAACCGGGTTTTGAATCCTATAACAGAACATCTGAATAAGCTCGTGATGAAATCCGAAAAAAGCTCAAGACGCGTGAAGTTCCTAAGAAACTAAAAGCTGAGATAGAGAATGCATCATATCAACCTCTTGAATTTGTAGCTGGAATATCGAAAGAGGTTTAACCATAAAAAAGCGAATGATTTGAAAGGTCAAAATGATGATATTTTTAATAAAGCTCTACATGAATTAGAAGATGATGTTTAAATATCAATCATCGAACGAACGGAGGCATATTAAGATTTGTTAAATCAATACCCAGAAAGAGAAAAAGAGTTTGTGGATAAATTTTTCACTGAATCTGACCAGAATGATCACACAGATAGATTGCAATATGAACAGTCAACAAATGGATGCATGGTGGGTTCAATAAAGTTGATTTTTACCAAATGCTAATATTACGACGGGAACTGCTAAATATAGAGGACCTCGTGGGCTATAAGTAACCAACATATAATACCAAAAATATTTTAGATCGAACTGTCCATAGAAAAGATCATAAACCATTTGGTAAAAGAATCTAAGTCAGCAAAGTATCAAAAAATCGTAAGGCTTTTTTAGGAAGTGAAATAGTTTGTTTCTCACATATAAGACAAATTAAAAGAACCTCACTTATAATGTTTTAAAGCTTCATTTTTTTCCGTTCAATTTGATACCCGGCATGAAATAATTAGTATTTTTGCATTTAGCAGTTCCGTATATTTTTTTAAACAGAATATTAAAATTGTTATTAGGTGCGCTAAAATGATATAACACACATATGAAAATATGCAATTTTTTCGCGGGCAATGGCGTGTTTAGTAAAATTCCGTAGCTCTCTGTATTGTTGCAGCTTTGCGTCACTTTTATGTTGTAAATATTTCCTGTAGGCTTTGTCCCTCATTTTCATAAGTAATTTGATGTTAGTCGTGATCCATGGTGTGTACGATCTCTCTTGAACTGTCTTATGTTTAAAGGGAGCATGCTTGTCAATCAAAAATGATATATAAGAAATAAAAATATTGAGCTTGTTGTTAATATTAAAAGTATGATAAATGAGGTCCCAATTTAAGGAACGAGCATCCCTCTCAAACTCACTATTCATAATTCCGTTATAATCTCTAAATTTAATATTTCTTTTTGGCGATTTTTTTGAAGCTAGATTAAAATTTGCACACACCAACCAGTGATCTGACACAATTCTGAGGAGGCAAGTTTTTACTTATTATAAAATCTAACAAACTAAGTAATTCAGTCAGAAAAACTCCCGAACCTTTTAGGCGCCTTTTAGCATTAAAAATATCATCGCGTAGCCACCGACAACACAATGAGACTACTGCAGGTCGAGGCCTCGTTGATTGAGATGTTTTTTTTATGCCTAGCCGGTGACAATAGTTTAAGTCACTTTTATGAATATTTACTCCGATTTTTTGGCTGATATTATTGGTAACCTCTTGATATATGTTCTGGTTTGCTTTCTCCGGAATACCGTGAAGCAAAATAATGTTTTGGTTAGCGGCCATATCAGCTTTTGACGTAGTCAAAGTTATTTTAGAGATATTATGCTTTATATCCTCAATAGATTTTTTGACAGACGTCTCAAGCTCTAAGAAACGTTGAGAGAGCTCTTTTAGGTCAATATTTGACCCACTTGTAGATTAAATCGCCCTGTTGTCAAGGGCTTCTCTAAACTTATTAATATCTTCGGCTAACTTGGCGGCCATTTTTTCCACCTTGTCATTCAGCTTCTGTACCTCACTAAGGTTTTCAGGCAAATCTGGCTTTTTCTTGGAGTCTTCTGTTCGGCTTCCAGAACGTGTTGCTTTCATTATGCACTTATTATGCACTTAACTAATTTCAGTCAATATTGACCACCTTCAGAGAATTAGACAAGGTTTCTGCGAATTTAAGATCTTCATGGATATGGGTCAAGTTTCGGTTAATGTGAGTCACCTTCAAAAATGTACTTAATTAAGTGGTTTTAACTGAAATTTTTCAGATTTTTTATGACCAAAACTATAGAATCAGTTAAATATCTATATTTTAATCGGTACGCTTTTGTTTTAGAATATGTTAAAAATAAGAATTCTTAATTTCAGATCTAAGAAAATTTCTTCAGACTTTTTAGTTAGTGTATATCCGATCTAGAGAAATATTCTATCAATATCAATATTAGTATAATACGCTAAAGAACTAAAATAATCTCAGGTCTAGAGTGTATTTTATCAAACATTTTATAAATAAGGGTATAAACAGATTTGGTTTTAAAAATTAAGCCACTGGTTTTTAATAAAAAAAATATTTTATGTAATCTCTGATCTTGTGAAATTTTTTCATCCATTCATGAATAAAGTATAAGTATGATAAATATCCTTGATTTTAAAGGTTAACCTTTAGTTTAAAGCATATATCAAAAATTAAATTTGGGAAGGTTATCATAGATTTTAGTAGGACTATTACGTCTGGAATAAATGTGCTTTTCCTACGAGTTGCACAAATTATACCGTGCACATACCATTTTTTTATCCGATCGGAATTAATTGGAATACGTATTTATAAAAATAGAGCCAAATATTACTCTAAATAAAAACGGTGTTTTAAATTTAATCTCAACATAATATCAAATATTGAATCGAGCGAACTTGAAGTTCATTACGTAACTACGGAAACTACAGCTAAATGTTGCGATTGATACTTCTCAAAAATAGTGGTAAATAGCCTGTGTACCAGTATTCACCCGAAATGTTGTATACTAACATACAGCCTCTCAATACTGCCCCTTACTCAAAACAACTCCCGATATGGTCCTTCGGGCTTGAAACAGCTTTTCGATACAGCCCCTCACCCAGAACCTGTCTAAAAAGTTGTCTAACCCGTCTAAAAAGCTAATTAATATATTCAGACCGCCAACCTTCGTAGCCGAACAAGGGTCTGGCCACTATAAGAACAAAAAAAACTTACCTTCATCTTTTGTTTTTCCCACTGCATGTGTGCCTTTCAAAGCTTTGTTGCAAAACGAAATAATTCTACTTCCTGAATGTCATACAGCTTTTTGATAAAATTGAAGTCAACAATATCGCCATTTGTGTCTAGAAAGGTACCACATTTAGCCCAATTATTTCTTTATAATTTTAGCATGTGGCATAAATCGAAAATTACAAAAATGTCTGATCTGTCACTGGGATGTAGGAAATATGATTTTATATTAACTACTTCAATTATGTTACACTAGTATCTAAGGGCTTTTTCGATTCAAAAACTTTCTCTCTTTATTCTTCTATTTTTAAAAAATCTAACTGCCTAATTTTGGCAAAATACTAAAGACATTTTATATACCTAGCTTTATATGACTTCTATATTTTAATCTCCTTCATCCATAAAGTACCTACATATAGAAATACTATTTGCCATTTTTAATAATTGGCGCGGTAGTCAAAAATTTTCTAGCGGTATACCTAATACATTATTTATTTTTCCTAGTTAAAATATATTTAAAAATACCCTAACCCCAAGCACTGATCTTTATATATCCTAAAATTATAGTTCCCTTGTAATATATATTTCAATGGCCCCAGCTAAGCAAATAACCTAGTAGCACCTTTCTATTGAATAAATATTTCTCCGAATGCGTCATATATACGCTTTTTAAAAACCATCTCTCTAAGGCTCTGTGGTCTAGTTGTAGCGTCTTAGCCCCGCGTGCCGAAAGTTCGTGGATCGAACTCCGCAAGACTCCAAAACCTTTATTAGTAATTCAGGTATTTCCGGGGTTGGCCGAGAGGTTCCGATGATTGATGGCCGGATTCCGAGGATGTTTAAGAAATAAGCTATAGCTCAAGTCGGCAACTTGGGAGCAAAAATGTCCAGGATGGACCTCAGATTTTCTTAAGGAGATTTACATGTAAAAAATGGTCGAAAATGCCGCCGAACGAACATTGCTTATCTACTGGCCATTGTTCTCGACTTTATAAGTAAATTTAATGGTGGAGAAACGGTTGTTTAGTTTTGTTACAAAAACTTCGAAATTAGAAGTTTTACCATACCCTTGAAAAATATTCGAACTCCCGACTGATTTAATTTTCAAATTTACTCAAGAAAAGATTCGCTAGGAACGCAGATAAACAGTTGCCCATTGCCGTGCTTTCAAGTTGTTGGTAATAGATATTTTTATATTGAAAATAATCTTGATCCATGCAAAGTATAATTAAGAAATGAAGGGTAAAGGCTGTGTGCATGTACGAAACATAGCAATGAAACACCCTGTATATCATGCAAATTTTAATCCAAAAGGATCATGAAGAGCGTAACAGAGCGCTTTCGACCGTAGCCATCATCAGTGTTACCTGAAAGTAAGCAAAAGAACCCCTTGTCAGTGGTGAGTCAAGGAATATTGTTGAATTTAGACATTGTTTATTTTTGGTAAATAAAAAATTTTTATTTTTTGAAAATGAATACTGTTGTGCCCAGTTATAAACTTGTTGGGATTAAAACGATTTTTTATTACAAAAAGGGGGATTAACTAAAGTAATTAATCAGAATGAAGGTTTTTTTGTGTAATTTTTATACGTGAGAAAGAAAATGGTGGACCTCTTTTACTTACTTGTCAGTAGACAAAGGACATATCCATGGATCAAACACAACAAAAATCGACAATGATCACAATTACATATCACACATTGTCAGTGGCGTAACTACAATTTTTTGGCCCTAACGCAAAATACATAAGTAGGCCCCCCTTTCAATCACAAATAACAAATCCTAAATAAAAATTAAACAACCAGCTTTAATTTTTTTATTTATTTTACATATAACAAACAACAACTCTAAAATAACTTAAATTT
>JAEQML010076994.1:0-13104 GCA_016904865.1 Pissodes strobi
TTCTCCAATGAGAAACTTCAATTTTTAACAAACCAATTCAACACTTTCGCTATAGCTGAGCGTAACCCAAGGGCAAGTAGTTAGCATACAAGTTACTGACAACAACTGTGCCATGCTATGTTACTAGCATGTGTATTTTTGGTAGTCCAAGGACAAGCAATTAGCGCACAAGTTACTGGCCACCTGCATGCTATTTTACTAGCATGTGTATTCTCGCCTTTAGTCTTCCAACATACAAGAACACGTTTTATAAAAATTTGACTTCAAGTTTAAGTCGCCCAAAAAAGATATCTGTGTTACTTGTGACACTTTTAAAATCAACTTTATAAGTGCATTGGACCGTGAAAAACAGAATTTACAAGACGCTCATGATGATCATGTACAAGAAGCTAAGAATTTAAGAGACAAAATGAATGAAGGTTTACTGGAATCTCAAAACAATCCAAAAATTCGTACTGGAATCGTGTACTACAAGCAGCCACTTAATTTTTGTAATTTACGAATTCATGTGGGCAGCAAAAACCAGGGAATTTTCAATGACGGACAGAAAATGATACTGGGAAAGGTACTCACGAAGTGGGATCGTGTCTTTTAACGTATATACGAGAATATATTCATGGTCCAGTAAAGGAATTAGGACTATGGTCCGACTCATGTTGTGGCCAAAATTGCAGCATCAAACTCGTTTTGCACGGCAAGAATTAATAACAGCTTCTTGCGGAATGGCTATGGGTTTAGTGACGTTGAGTCGGCACTGAGAAAAGCGTCTGTAGACCCGATATAATTTTCGATACCGACTCTAACGCCATCTAGTGGAGATGGCGTTGACTCAAGCGATTGCATTCGCGCTATGTCTTCGTGATGCAATCGATTTGTAGTATAAGGCGTGGTGGTCCAGAGGACTAGATGGTTAGGTCTGAACTCGGCAGTGGCAGTTATCGGCGCCGGCGGCTCGGGTTCAAACCCCGTTGTTTTCTTTTTTTAAGGTTAAGTTTCTAAACAGGCCATGCGAAAAGTGATATTACTTATTGTAATACGTGCCCGTACTTTGGATGCACTTTTTCCAAAATATGTTGCTTTATTTAACTAAAAACCAGGATATATAAATAAAAATAAAAATAAAATCCGTATCATAGTCGATATACAGTAGCTTGCATGTGTTTCCGCGAATACATTCACAAAGAATCCCCCTTCTTTGTGAATATATTCCACGCAAGGCACCTATGTAGTATAGGTGGTATATGTCTGTAATGGAAAAATGCCGCAGAAATAGTATATTGTGTAACTAGGAGGAAAAGCAAACATTCCTGGACGACTGTGGTAGTTGATGGACGAGGCGCAGCCGAGGCCAGCAACACAGGAGTCTAGCAATGTGCTTTTCCTATGAGTTGCACATACTATTTTTTATCCGATCGAAATTAATTAGAACACGTACTTATATAAATAGAGCCCAATATTACTGTAAATAAAAACGGTGTTTTAAATTTAAACTCGACATAATATCATGTTTTGAATCGAGCGAGCTTGAACTTTATTACGTAGCTACAGAAACTACAGCTAAATGTTACTTTTGATAGACGTCAGATCTGACAAACAAGGCGTTTGAATATGACAGAAATGTTACATTCCCGGCCTAGGACGGGAATGTTATATTCCCGGACTGTTATTTTCTATTCTTGTACAGTTATTGCATGTTGCTAAGCAACGAATACAATATACTGGAATCATGACTTTTGCGGTGAGAAAACACATCGGAAAGGTGTCGTTTTTCGTCCGATCGGATAAAAATATACATTTTTAATCATTGGCCTGGAGAAAAGTGATTTCGTGTCTGTTGACAATTTGGTCACAGCTGTTACCTACCGAATAATTGATGTGGTAAAAAGCAAAGTGTCTTGTTTAAGTTGTCATAAGGTACTACTGAATAAGGACCAGCCAACTACTTTATGCATGAGATATAACTTAAATGCCGAACATCAAATGGTTAAAATCGCGAAACAAGGAAAAGGTAGCAAACCATCTATAAAAGAAACTTATAATTTGTATTTTTAGCATTTTAAGCATAGCTTTTTTTAAGGCCACATGGAAGACCCTTTTTTTCTGAAAAATTTAAAAAATTGAAGGAACTGTACTAGCTAATTCCTAAAGATGTTCAGCAATTCTATAAAATTATATTATCATCAAACACCGCAGAATTTCAAGATGATGTCGATGGCTTTGGTGCCTCTATTGATCTGGACACCGAAATAGAAGGTTTGGACGACAACAACTTACAAGAAGCGCTTGAAAAAGAAACCGAAGAAATTAACAACGACAAAGATAATTAGGTCAAGGTTAAAATACTGTTTTTCCTACTTAGTTTTTATGAATAAAATGATAAAAAAATGAGTTCTTGACTAGTGAGTTGGAAAGCATCTTGAAATATACTTTTTCACAAAGGTCGTGACACAAGCTTCTTGTTATTTCTAATAATTACTATTTCCCAAATTTCTGTAACATGCAAAACAAGCGGAAAGAGGCTTGACCCTTTATTGTATAACGCCATCCAAATAAGCATTCAATATCGACAAACCCGACACCCTAAATGCATTTAATTAATATTTGTTCCGACACTTATTGGTATCAAAATAAATATGACCTACATATTAAAATAAAATAATAGCTATTATAGCAAATCCCTGAATTAGTGTTTACAAACAATGATAATATGAAATAAACTATACAATGCGCGTCGCTAAAGTTCTGTTAGTAAATAAATATGTGCTAATCGTGTTTTATTAATTAGGTATTTTCGTATAAAAGGTACATCAATTATATATTGTACTTCCTAGTCACGGAACATTAGAATTAATGGTGAAATAATAGGGATACAAGAAACATATTAATTATATTAATATAATAACTAGAAAAACATGTTGCCGGACAATAATTTGAAAATTCCCGACATTATGTATAAAGTAGGAGATAAACGGATTAACACATTTTATTGTGTTTTTAATGGATATATTTTTAGTGAATATTAACAAAATTAACGCAATATCTGACAAAACTCATATAATTAAGTGTTCAAAAACCATTTGAACATGTGTATTATCGTTGATTGAAGAGCGCTTCAATCAACGGTATTATATTAATATTCCACGCCACAGTGTATCGCATTCCAAACAATGCCTTTTAAAAACTCGCGGCAACGCTCAAAGCGCTATCTCTTGTCACAACGTTTATTCATCAGTTTAACTAGAACCAGAACTGCTTCGAACCATACAATCCACTTATTTTAAACATGCACAAATATTTGAGCAGCCCTCGTAAAATCACTGCGCATGGTTATGATGTCACAGCCGCTTGCACATTTCCGTTCCATTTGCCGAGATTTACCCTTATACTGCGGCGTAAGATGTTTACACATCAAAAGTCGCTAATTTTCGCTAAAAATCAAATAATTGCCGTTAAAAAATCCTCCGCCCGCTAAAATAGTTTTGAGCCCGCTAGGGTAAGATTTATTCCGCTAAATCTATCGACAAATCCGCTAAGTTGGCAACACTGCAATGTTTACACTCCCGAACAAAGACAACTGCAACACACTTTTCATGTGTTTTGCTTACAATGAATGTTTATTTCTTATTCTATAGCATGAATGGTTCAAATGAGTCAAACCAATTTTCACCCACAAAGCTTCTCCTCCAAACAATTAACAAACAATAAAATAGTGCATTTTTTGTTTCACACATGCACAAGTCCACATATGTTGTTCATAAATTCCCACATAAATTATTAAATTCGATTTTTACTCGATACAGATTGAACTATGTCTCAATGTGGAGCAGGCCGTCCTAGTATTTTTATTTCGGTTTTATCCGCGAGTAAAACGGTGCATATCTATGCACAAAACACAAGCTTAGGGTCAGCTACAAGCAGAAACGCATCCAATCAATCACAGTGGTTCCTACAGCGACTACCGGAAACAATCAATCTCGCGTCCGTAAAATTCCGATCTATAATAATCGAATTTTATGAAAACTAGTCAACAAATTTCGACCAGGCTTGTGTTAAAATTCATAATTTTAATTAAGACAATCGGTGATGTTAAGTTTTTGTATAACTTCTCTATATTTACAATATCTGCCCTCTACGGGAGGGATATTTTAGGAGTAGGGGAGAAAGAATGCATCCTCACCTTCTTGAACAGATTTGTTCCTTGACTCTCTCATAAGTAAGTCGCGATAGTCCGCGCTCCCCGTGGCACTCGGCCATGGAAGTTGTTGCCTGATTCCCTCCCAAGTAAGTCGCGATAGTATGCGCTCCTCGTGGTACTCAGCCATGCGAGATTTGTTCCCCGACTCTCTCCCAAGTAAGTCGCGATAGCCCGCGCGTAAACGGCGTTTTTAGGACTCGGCCAATATTCTCTCTGCTTTATTAAAATATAAAGTTTCTCATGAGTGCTATTTCCATTTCTCGCAGTGTAGCCTACCAATGCGACCAGGATAGCGTATTTTATAATCCATTTTGTTGCGTGTATTAAAACCGCATATCTACAAAAGCATCCCTGTTATGCTCTCTTCTTAAATTGATGTTTTCTCTTACACACTCATGCAGTGTGATGTTTTCCAGGGCAAATTATTCTGCAAGGTAAATTAAATCTCGACGCTATTGTGCTACCAACAGAAGCTATTTATGTATATTACTGCATATTTTCAATTCACTCCAACCTGAGGCATTCTTATTTGCAAGAAGTTGAAGTATATTGTATATGGAAGCTAAGGAGAAACTTAGTAAGTGTTTAAGTGATTTTCCTTGTGTTTCAAGATAAATTGCTCAACGGTTGAACGTTGCTAGTCAATTGGTGAATATATTGTTACATAGTATCTTATTGTGGACATTAAGATAATGTTTATCCTTTTATTATTACTTGTATATTACTGTATTTATTTCAGCTTTATCTCAGTTAACCAAGCTCACACTGAGTGGTTCCGTAGGAACTTTAACAAACATTTAACTATCTTTAGCCGCAATGTTGTATTTATAACAGTATATTTGCTAAGAATTATAAATGTTTATGCCGTTCTTTAGTCTTTATAAGTATTGTTATTCTGATATTGTGTGAAGTGGATACCTAGCACCGACAGAAATCGCCTATATTCTAGCACCGACGGAATTAAATACTTTAAATGTTTATATTTGTTTAGTTACGAGCTTTAAGTTGTTGTCAAGTAAAACTCCGTTTGTTTAGAAAATCGACCACGATCGAATCTATAACATCACGTACAGATTTCTAGATGAAAATATACGAATTTTGGTTAGTGTTAGTGTATACCATAATAATGCGAAATAAATTAGACGTCTTGGTAGCCAGGCCAGTTCTGGAATAATAGAGGCAGATGCTGTATGCTATTGGCAGGTAACGTGTCTCTGGATCAGCAGTTCTCATTTTTTTTTTGGCGACGGAACCCTTTTGAAACACTAAATATTTTACGGAGACCCAAAAAAAGCAAAACCTGCTTTTAAGATCATTCTTCAAGTTTTAATGAAACAAAAATAGGTAGGTACTTTACAATCTTTACGTAATACGATATTAATTCCACTGTAAACTAATAACATTGTTTCCATTTAATAGGAGGTATGAAGTTATTTATTTATTTTTGACTAACTGTTTAATGTCAGGCTTGGCTTGAACATTTCTATGCTTGAATCCGATGACATTTTTGTAAAAAGGATTCATATATTTTGTTTGTTGGCTTCTGCAATTTCGAAGAGATCAAAGTAATGGCCGGACTTATTATTTATAGATTTGACTTTGTACTCGTTCAAGCTATATTATTTTGCCTGTAGTTTTAGATCGTAGCATTTTTATAGATTTATTATGCAGCGTGTCCTCTATTATGTGACATGACTTCTTTCGGTTGATATTATTTCAGCGGTGCAAGCAGATGCCTTGCGGAGCTCCGCAGAGCACACAATGAGTATGGCTGCTATACGTCACATGCGGTTGTCTAAATACTAGAATTGTCGACCCGGCCGTTAGCTTTAAAGAGCTTAGCAAAATAATAGCTCGGTTTCTTAGACAATTTGATAAATTGTCGTACATACACACAAATTTATTAAATTATCAAATTTCATTGGTCAATATCCCTACTTATGACCATATTAATACCGCCCAGATTAAGGCCCCTTATAGGGTTACCAGATTTGTTTTATCTCAAAAGCCGGGGCTAAAGAAATAAAAGCATAAATATAAAAAAAAATTGAGCATGTTTTAAAACTATAATTTATTAGTTCAAAACTAAATGTAACACTAAATTAATGTAAGGCGATGCCTAATATTATTACAGTACGTAATGTTTTCAAACTGTTCAAATAATGTTATAAAAGAAAACGGAAGAACAAAACTCTATTTTTCTAAATGAAAAAATGATAAAATGTAAAAGCGTGTCTATTATTCGCAAAATTTTAAAATGTGATAAGAAAAGATATAAAAAAATTACTCAATATATACCTTCGGATCGCGCAGCTTTAAGAAGATCATTATCGTTTTTCACTTTAGAGTAATATTCTTTGCATGGTCAGGAGCGGCTCGTCGGTGGGGCTGTGGGAGGCTCGAGCCCCTCAACTTTCTGAATATTTGTATTTATTTTATGTGTACATATTTATATTACTGATGATATTTTTAAAATTTGGGTTTATTTATTTTTGTGTTTTTATATAGGTAATAGGTGGATTCCTATTTTTTGTTAATAATCACATTTGTAGTATTGCAAAGTGTGTTTTATCTTATATTTCTACTAATAAACATAACGGTAAAAATTATGTTAATAAAAAAAATATAGAGAATGACTACAGCTACATATTTAAGATATACAATATGCAATTTGCTATCCACATATGAAAATGTACCTGATGATGATGATATTGCTAGCGTCAATACATTTCATAGATTTTGCCCAGATAATGAAAGCTTAAAAGCTCAATTGCACATTTATCGCGCCTATGCCAAAACCACAGCCAAAACGGCCAAAACTGGAGAGACTTCTCCCAGTATAGAAGAACTAGCAGATGTGTTTTTGGCCGGAGACTTGCTGAATTTGCTGCCTATAGTATGGCAGTTGTTTGAAATAGTACTTAGTTGTCCGGTGACATATGCATCTGCAGAGAGCTTTTTCCCTTAGGTTGCTTAAATCATATTTAGGAAATTAATACAATTGACCAAGAACGTCTCTGTGGTATTGCGCTTATGGCTATCGAGCAACAGTGTGCCACACAACTGATGACACCAAACGGGCTGGAAAAGTTAGAGGAACATTTTAGTTCCCAAAAACACAGAAGAATGGTGTTTTATTAGGGTTTTATTTGTTTTTTATTATTTTATTCATAGTTATTTTTATTTTTTTAAATATTAACATAAAACCAAAGAAAGAGTGTTATTATTATATTATGTTTTGTGATTACTTGAGGCTGTAAATTTTTAATTTGTGTGATACTTTAGAGGTTGGTTATCAAAAACACAGAGAATGGTGTTTTATTAGGGTTTTATTTGTTTTTTATTGTTTTTATTATTTTATTCAGGGTTATTTTTATTTTTTATAATATTAACATAAAACCAAAGAAATAGTGTTATTATTATGTTATGTTTTGTGATTACTTGGGGCTGTAAATTTTTAATTTGTGTGATACTACTATCCAGTATTTAAGATTTTACTGATTTTTTATATAAAATGTTTGTATTGAAATGCTTTCTTCTATTTTAATTAAAAATATATTACGAATGTACACATAGGTGCAAACAAACATACCCGCATCGTGTTTTAGGAATATCATTTTATTCGATTAGGTCAAATCCACTCAAATGTCAAGTGACAGCAGAATCAACATAAAAAATTCAATGCATAAATAAATTATAACAAAAATACAAAGCATTCGCTCATATATTCTATCAAATTATCATAAACAAACAAGCTTTACGGGATTGATAGATTGTCATGTTTGGTCATGACCACATAATAACTGAATAGCCTCAACTACATAATAAGCAATAAGAGCAACTGCATGACAAGAAATAGAAAAATGTCTCGATTTATGCTTTTCGCTGCGTAATCCTGGATCAAGGCAATGACATCATGTTCAATACATATTATAATCATAAACTTCTGGCACGATGCACAAAAGTAATGTTAGAAAACTTCTTTGTTACATTTCTAAGGGAAATCAAGCAATTTGCGGAGACAGAAGTTAAGTTTATAGCAACAACAATAATATTTTCTAGATTTTGAAATGTAGCTCGATAGCTTGGAAAGAATTTCTTATACGTAAATACAACATTTAACTTTTCTTATTAATCCTTATCGATACGAATCTTTCGTGAACGAACTTGCCGAGAACATTTATGCAGATCTATGGTTCTTCAATATTACAACCAAAATTACTCACCAATCGAGTATTGACTACTATTCTTAATGTATCCTGATTAATATTCCATGGAATCCTCGTGATTTAACCATTATACCGCGTATTTTATGTATGAAAATAAAATGACTCACCTGAGCAGGCATAACCTCAGCATTAGTTCCAGAAATATTAATGCCGGCATACAAACATGCCCTATAATGAGCCTCTACAATATCTCTAGCATATACTTTGTTGGCTCCTACACCACAATAGTAGGGACCTTGAGGACCAGGGAATCCGTTTTTAGGCCAGCCTAGGGGTCTGAGGTCCATGTCCAGAAGAGTATATTCTTGCTCGATGCCGAACCATGGAATTGTGGCTTTTGCTGCTTCCATGGCTTGTACGCAAGTGAATCTGAAATTGAAATTTAGAAATATTAAGGCGGTTTGCTGAAATCGGCTAATAACTAGCTTTTTTCTCACTCACTGTAATTTTCCAATTATACCTACACGAAATTACAATTGAAAGTGGAGTATGACATACCCAATTTTTTATCATTACAACGCAGCCATGTACAGGGTGGCCAACTATGAATGCGAGGTACTGTATCTGGGAAACTATCCATCGTAGAGACTTGCGGCAAAAAATGTAATTACTAAAATGGTCAAGAGAAAAACCTAGAAAATATTTTCAAGTTTCTAAAATGACCACTAAGGGGCGTAACCAATCTTGAATCTAAAAAGTGATGATTCTGTGAATTCCGCTATATTAACCTAATTAAAAAATTCCACATATTTAAAGTTGAGGATAATGTAATAGTATATTATTTTATATGGAGGAAAAGTGATACTTTTCATGGCGCGCTCGTGTTTAACAGCCGAACGGAGTGAGGCTGGTAATAGAGAGCAAGCCATGAAAAGTAACTTTTCCTCCAAATAAAATATGCTGTTTTTTCTTCAAATGTCGACAAATTAATGCAAAAACATCTCGTTTTAATAGTAATAATAATTATTATTAAAGATAAGTGGGTTCGCAAGGCGGCTTAGACCGGTGCGCGGTATCGGTGAATAGGCACAGGTTGACGCTATAGTAATGTAACATCAAGCTGTCATTGGACACTGTCAACAATAATTATTTTTTTAAGATTGCGTCTCCCATTGCGTTTTAATTCCGTATTGATAAGCAGTTATTGAGTAAGTTCGATTAAATAATAACCAATTTGTTCCTAAATTAGTGATTTTTAGAAATGCAGTCGCAAATTGAGTGATAAATACAAATTTTAGTTTAATAATTCTTGAGTTGTTGACGCTTATTTTGTCGTTTGTTTGTATTGTATCTATGTTGCTATGACAACACTTTTACCTCCGCCGGCGGAAAAGTGAAAAGTAAAGCTCCGGCGGAGGAAAAACGAAACTTCACGGCCGCCTACACAGTCGAGTAATGACGGATTTACTGACGTTTGAAGAAAAAACTTTTTTGTTTAATGCTTTTTGCTGTATCTCTAAAAATAAAGTGGTGGGGGTATTCAAAGTTTTTTTTAAATAACACCCTATATCTGCGAAACGGCTAAGCCGATTTTAACAAACTTGGGTTAGTTCAAAGGAGCTGTTCTTGGACTACAAATGTTGTATTATTTAAAGTTTCGTTAGTTTCACATGTCGCCGCTAGAGGCCTATTTTCGACATTCCGACAGAAATGGTCAATTTTCTCAGAAAAATTAAATGCATTGATATGATTTTTTTTCCATGAAAAAGTAGCTAAATAAGGCTAAACAAGCTCGCGAAAACCGCATCTCGATATATTGTTCCTAACCCAAAATATAGGCAATAGTATATTATTTTATATGGAGGAAAAGTAACTTTTCCTCCAAATAAAATATGCTGTTTTTTCTTCAAATGTCGACAAATTAATGCAAAAACATCTCTTTTTAATAGTAATAATAACAATTATTATTAAAGGTAAGTGGGTTCGCACGGGGGCTTAGACCGGTGTCGGTGAATAGGCACAGGTTGTTGCTATAGTAATGTAACATAAAGCTGTCAGTGGACACCGTCAACAATAATTATTTTTTAAAATTGCGTCTCCGATTGCGTTTTGATTCCGTATTTATAAGCAGTTATTGGGTAAGTTTGATTAAATAATAACCAATTTGTTCCTAAATTAGTGATTTTTAGAAATGCAGTGCACAAATTGAGTGATAAATACAAATTTTAGTTTAATAAATCTCGAGTTGTTGGCGCTTATTTTGTTGTTTGTTTGTATCTATGTTGCTATGACAACACTTTTACCTCCGCCGGCGGAAAAGTGAAAAGTAAAGCTCCGGCGGAGGAAAAACGAAACTTCACGGCCGCCTACACAGTCGAGTAATGACGGATTTACTGACGTTTGAAGAAAAAAAAATTATTACTTACGAAAATCCCTTAATTTATTTTTTTTTACTATATTTATCTCGAATTTTCTCTTTTATAAAAGTTGTGGCCCTGAAAAGGACCGATTTAAAAAAGGAAGGTTCTTAGTGCCCCCGCAAATGCTGCCCTGCATTGCTGAAGCCTCTCATGGGTAGACAATTAATAGAAGCAGGCCATGGAAAGAAAACAAATGAAAATATAAATAATTCTTCCTCAAATTGTAAATAGTTGTCAATAGTTTCGCTTTATTTTGAGCAATTTTTGTGTTTACAAAATGCGTTTCACGAATAATGAAGCTGTTGATATGCTTGCGGTTTATTTTGAATGTCTTCAAAATGCCGCAGTAGCTAAAAGAGTTTACGCGGCCCGTTATCCAAATCGACGTCCTTGCGATGTGAGAGTTTTTTCCCGATTAGTGGCGAGCTTACGAGCCAATGGTAGTTTTCGGCCTGCGTTTCAACGGCAAAAAATTGGAAGAACACAAGAAAATATCAACTACGTACTGGGGTATAGTGAAGGAAATCCTCATGTTATCACAAGAGCGCTATCGCTTGAGGTGAACATAGCACGAACAACGGTTCAAAATATCTTGAGGGACCATAGGTAAGTCCTAATGGCTATCACAATATAGATATTTGTTGAAACTTTTTTTTTAATTTCTTTTAGAATGCATCCATATCATGTAGTTCTACATCAGGCTTTGAATGAGGAATATTCTGATCGCAGGTTGGACTATTGCCATTGGATGTTAGGTATGATACGCAAAATTAGAAAAATTTTATTTCAAATTCTTTGGACCTATGAAGCCACTTTTAACAGTGATGGGAGAGTCAATCTGCACAATATGCACTATTGGTCTGCAGAAAATCCGCATTTGATGCGTGTTCAGCACCAAGGACGTTGGAGTTTAAATGTGTGGTGTGGCGTACTGGATGCCAAATTATTGGGCCACATTTTTTAAGCAACCCCTAAATGGCAATGTCTTGAATTTTTGGCCAATCAATTACCGTTGGTGTTGGAAGATGTGCCTCTGGAAACGAGGCAAAACTTGTTTTTGCAGTTGGATGGTTGCCCAGCACATTTTGCTATTAATATGCGAGAGCATATCGATGCAGTATTTCAACAGCGGTGGATTGGAAGAGGAAGTCTGTTTCCATGGCCTCCGCGATCACCAGACTTAACTTGTCTGGATTTTTATTTATGGGGGCGGTTAAAGGACGTCGTGTTCCAGACTCAACCGACGACCAGAGAAGATTTGAAAAACCGGATTCGTACTGCAATACGAACCATACCGAGAGCCGAAATTGAAACTGCAGTTTTGTCTACCCATGAGGGGCTTCAGCAATGCATAGAGCGTGATGGTCAGCATTTCTAGCATTTGCGGGGGCACTAAGAACCTTCCTTTTTTAAATCGGTCCGGGCCACAACTTTTATAAAAGAGAAAATTCGTGATAAATATAGTAAAAAAAATTAAGGGATTTTCGTAAGTAATAAAATTTTTGCCCATATTTTGGGTTAGGAACAAGATATCGAGATGCGGTTTTCGCGAGCTTGTTTAGCCATTATTTAGCTAGTTTTTCATGGGAAAAAATCATATCAATGCATTTAATTTTTTTGAGAAAATTAATAATTTCTGTCGGAATGTCGAAAATAGCCCTCTAGCGGCGACATGTGCAACTAGCCCGTAGCCCAAGAATAGCTCCTTTGAACTAACCCAAGTTTGTTAAAATCGGCTTAGCCGTTTCGCAGATACAGGGTGTTATTTAAAAAAAATTGAATACCCCCCACCACTTTATTTTTAGAGATACAGCAAAAAGCATTAAACAAAAAATTTTTACATTATCCTCAATTTCAAATATGTGGAATTTTTTTATTATGTTAATATAGCGGAATTCGCAGAAACATCACTTTTTTAGATTTAAGATTGCAGTTACGCCCCCTAGTGGTCATTTTAGAAACTTGAAAATATTTTTCAGGTTTTTCTCTTGACCGTTTTAGTAATTACATTTTTTGCCGCAAGTCTCTACGATGGATAGTTTCCCAGATACAGTACTTCGCATTCTTAGTTGGCCACCCTGTACATGTCCATACTGATTGAGGACAGACTCATGCCGTTACATTTCGGGTGCAAAGTTCACGTCATACTCATTCATATGTACCACATCCTTCAATAGATTTTAAATGTAATCTCATTATCTTTGTATGTTGAAATGGTCTTTCTGGAAAATAACTATTTGGTTTTCAAAATTCTTAATAACCCAACCGTTTATCCAGAAAGATCTGAAATTAGTTCCACTAAATGGCACAGCAAACAGAA
>JAEQML010076995.1:0-13102 GCA_016904865.1 Pissodes strobi
TAGGTACTCCAAAAGGTTCAAACTTTTGCTTTTTGTTTCGGTGTGTACAAATTTGACATTATTCGTATCTATAAAATGGTTATTTTCTATAGAATGTTTTGCTAAGCAAAAGTTTTTAATATTATGTAAAATCGATTTTTTGTGTTCTTTAATCCTAATATTTAAGTTTCGACCAGTTTGTCCTACGCATACAGCTTCACAGTTCACACAATTTATTTCGTAAACACCAGATTTAGATTGTTTGTCAATTTTGTCTTTATTGTTTATTAGTCTTCTCCCTAGATTATTCTTATTAACCTGAATTGTTTTACAGCCAAATGTATTTAATTTTTTTGAAACTCTATCCGTAATTTTCGGAATATAATTGATAAATTTAAACGGCTCCTTTTCTACTTTTAATGTAGGGTTATAAAATTGTTTAGTTAAAATCTTCTTCTGTTTTTTCTTTATTAATTTGTCAATCAAAGCGATCTTATAACCGTTATTAATTGCAATCTGTTTGATAATGGATACTTCTTTTTTTGGAAACTCGCCGAGTCTAGGGGAAGGCTGAAAGGTCTATGGATGAGACCAAAGACATATAAAAAAAGAAAAGACGGAGTAGGTCATTCATAAATTATCAAATGTTAGCATGCCAACATTAGAAATATTAACGTGAAGAGGGGATAAAATAAAGAATGAAAAGATATGAAGATGGCGGTCGAAGCGCGCCAAAGATTTCATTTTTGATTCATTTATGTACGCCCACAATGACGCGCCTGCACCATATGTTTCTCCAGGCGGGCGGAGCACCATAGGCGTAACATTTTAGGAGACACTTGTTTAAAGTTAAGGTAACATTTAAATAAGCCTGCTGTCAAGCAGAAAATAATAAGCCATCACAAAATAAATATGACTCGAATAACTAAAAAAAATAAATTTTTAGTCACAGTTCGGGAAAAAACCAATTTACGTTTAATTGATAATTGATTAGGGGAATAATAGAATGGAATATTTATTAACGCTTTTAGCATATACAAAAAAGATACACAAAGTACTGCACACAAACTTGCAACTATTTAACAAGTAGTAAATCAACAATAAAAAATAAAATATATATTCAGTATTATTTCATATCATTTGTAATAATATAATTACCTAGATGGTAAACAACAAAAGAAAATATTTAATCACCCAGATTAAAACTTACAATCAGTTAGGTCTTGTAAGATTCCATAACATGTTTTTTTTAATTTATTACATTTGATATTAAAGAAATCTATATTTTTTTATTTGTATTTTCATTTGCCAATTTTGATATTGGACATAATGGAGTGTTTACACCGTAGTTTGTCCTATGATATGTAAGAAATGTGTGTGAATTTCTAGGAGATCTTTGTGGACGATGGAGTACCACTAGCTGCAGTAATTCCAGAGAATTGATCATATTATTATCTATTTTAAATAGAGTACAATATTAAAAACTTGCATAATATCATCATAGTTACATTATATGTTATACCCAATTTATATGTAATAAATCTCAGATTTTGTTTGCACTCTTTCAACTTCATTTTTACTGGTAGAATAGTATCGACACCATACTGGAACTGCATATTCCACTACAGATCCAACAATAGCACAAAATAAATCTTGCAACATATATTATTGAAATCTTTCAATGTATGAATCATAAAACCTAACATTTTTAATGCACTGTTTACAGCCATCTGTATACGATCCAAAAAGTTTAATTTAGAATCAAACCAAATGCCTAAGTCCAACCAAGAAGATTCTTTCTAAATTAGCGGAATTAACATTATAAGTGCAATGGATAGGATTATTTTTCCTAGTAAAAGAAGTAACTCTACATTTTTCGACATTTAAGTATAAATAATTTTCATTACACCATTCGAAAAGTTGATCGATGTCATCCTGCAAATCTTCTGTATCTTTTAAACAATTTATAATTTTATAGAATTTAAATCCGGACGGTTTAATATAGAGAAATTCGATTTGTATTTTTTAAGGCTATCCATTGCTGCCAAAAAGTGTAAAAATGTATAAAAAAAAATTGACAGCTAACAGTACTTAAAATTTATATGGCAGAATAGCTCCTAAAAAGTTAAGAGGGAAAGTTCAAACCGTAATTCTGTAA
Source organism: Pissodes strobi (assembly GCA_016904865.1). Classification (NCBI taxonomy): domain Eukaryota; kingdom Metazoa; phylum Arthropoda; class Insecta; order Coleoptera; family Curculionidae; genus Pissodes; species Pissodes strobi. The sequence goes on from JAEQML010076995.1 coordinate 2,138, forward strand.
CTGTTTGGGTTTTATGACATGTCAAAGATGAAAAATTGTCAGTTTTAAAAACGCCTCCATGTTGTTTTGAATGGTAATAGAACCGTCTAATAATATGAAATCGTAACGTACTCAATGATACGATTTAAATGAGGTATCGCAAGACACACCTTTCTATTTAAAAGTTCCAACATGGCGCTCGTCCGCCATTTTAACCATTGCTATTTGGTACGCTTACATTTTGTAACAAACAAATGAGCGTTTTAAAAGTTAGTAAGGGGGGAAGGAGGTACATTAAAGACGCGCACTGTTTTCTCATATACATGCTTTTAATATGACGACCATCAACTGTTCTTTTTTACAGCAATGTGTAAAAATGGATTAGATCTTTATTTGCATAAAGGAATTACAACAGTATATTGTGCACCTGGTGTTGAAAATATAATTTTTCACACGAGTGTGGAGTTTGATGGCACGAGCTGTAGGCGAGTGACATAAATCACACGAGTGTGAAAAGTGATTTTCACACGCGTTGCATACTATATTTTTTCTTCGACTGCAAATAATATTGATATTATATAATATTTATTATAATATTATATCAAGCATCTTGTCTTTAAATTAAAATATTTATAGTTTACAAAGACCATACAAATACTTCTACAGCAATTTGTTTAACTAGTTGATGAGTAGGTATTGAGATGCCAGGGCTGGGACGACGCCCTACCCGGGGCGTCCTTTTAGGGTTTCGCCCTTAGTTTTTGGAGTTATTCTTTTCATATCTTTGGAAAAGGCGCCATTCACCGGCGGTCTCCTCTTATGGCTTTGCCCTCTATCGGGGGACCCATTTTTTACATATTCGGAAAAGGGAGCATCCGGGGATGAAGAACTAAATTGGGGCTCCTTTAGGCCAAAAGCCCTGAAACGGGGCCCCTGGTACGGGGCCCAACTTTCACAAATTTTAAAATGGGACCCTCGGGGGGGCGAAGCTTTTGAATGGGGCCCTCGGCGTGGGAGCCTCATATTTGACACATTTGGAAAAGGGGTTCCCCTCCTGGGGTGCGAAGCCTTAAAATGACGCCCCAGGGGGACGAAAACCTAGAATGGGGCCTATGGTACGGGAGTTCCATTTCTTACAGATTTAGCCCCGGGGGCGAAGCCAGATTCCAATTTCCACAATTTTTCAAAAAGGAGCTGAAGCCCTAAAATTGGGCCCCCTTTTGTAGAGATCTGGGAATGGGACTTCTGATGGCGAAGCTCTAAAACGGAGACGAAGCCCTTTAATCTACATACCCGAATAAGTATACTTTGCACACGATGTTTGAAATGTCCAGTTTTTCAAGAGCAGTTGTTAGTGCGTTTTTGTCTATTTTCAGGGCAGTCGTAGAAAAAGTATTTTCCGTTCGCCTTCTTTAGACTTCTGCAAAATTGAAAATAATAGCAGCAAACGTGTTTTCTTTTAGTTTGTACAACCGCAGTTTATGCCTATCCATATATTTTTTAGTTTGCATTAAAACTAAAACAATGTTATACATTTTACACTCATAAAGTTTAAAAGTTTGATGATTATAGCTCGAAAACGAAATGTCTCTGAAAAACATGAGTTTAAAGCCGGTATCAACGTTCCAAAATATAATTAACTACCTAAAAATTGTTAAAAACGTTGAGCGTAAGTACAAATGCACTTTTAAAATATTTTTTCCAATCCTAGCAATGCACGCCTCTGCTTCATAATCAAAGTTCCAGTTTTTCTGCTATTCGGATTGACTTCGTATATACTATACGATTATGAGTTTTTTTCAAAGACATATAAAAAACAACAAACCGATACGGAAAAAACGCCGGGAACATGGCGGCCAGTTTCTTCTAGACGAGTGGCACCTACGCGACGTTGTCGGTATGTGCAAAAAGAGGGAGTATCGCTGATTTCGTGACCAATGTGAAGTGGTGAAGTAGTGACGTAGGGCCCAGTTTACATATCGTTTCTAGCGGAAAATAGGGTAATTTTTCAGTTTAATAACAATTGGAATTTTCTAACAGTATATTAAGATACTATTTTTAAAAGACCATATTTTATCGCACGAGCACGAAATTAGGAAACGACCCGCTTGCGGGGAGTTTACTAACGTGCGAGTGCGCTAAATGTCTTTTAAAACGTGTATTTTATACTAGTTTTTCTATTTTGCATGCTTTTTAATGAAAAACATTAACTTATTCAAGTCGCGATCAAAAGTTGGACGGGCATCTTGTCACTTTTGACGTCTGTATTATTAGGAATCCCATTCAAAACAATGTCGAAATTTTTGCTAGTGAGCATTGACATTGAACAATTTTGTTAATATCAAAGCAAACAGTCAACAAAAATAGTGATTTGCGCATCGAAAAGACTTCTTTATGATACCAAAATAGAAACAAATGTTTTTTTCTTTATTTAGACACTTTGAAAAGACTCTTTTGACCATTAGAATGTTGCGCAATTGTTTGGTTATCCCACAAAAATGACCCAATGTTCGACTATTGAGGAGCTCAAATGTAAATATTAGGAAATTTTCGGCATCTGATGCACAATGTTACCAAAGGTTTCACCTTTTCTTACGGAGTAACTCGATTCGGGGGCTTAACCAACAAGAACTAATCCGAGCTAACACAAATTAATGTAAAAAATAAATGTTCCACTTCACGTATAATAGCCCTCCACTCGCTTCGGGGCGCAACCACAGAAAATTAACCCAAACTAACTCAAGGCATGCCCAATATAAAAAAATTGTCAGTCAAGAATGCAAATATAAGTTTTTTTATCTTGGGCATGCCTTGGGCTACTTCGGGTTAGTTTTGTTTTGTTGCGCTCCCGAAGCGAGCAAAGGACCATGCGTACAACCATTTTTTAACATTTAGCTCCTCAAAAGTCGAACTTTGGGGCTTTCTTGTGGGATAACCAAACAATTGCGTAACATGTTAATGGTCAAAAACGCCTTTTAAGATTGTCTAAATATCATGATTTTAGTATATTGTATTCGTTGCTTGGCAACATGCAATAACTGTACGCACAACATTTCCGTCCTAGGACGGCAATATAACATTTCTGTTCTATTTAAACACCTTGTTTGTTAGATCTGGCGTTTATCAAAAGCAATATTTAGCTGTAGTTTCCGTAGTTACGTAATAAACTTCAAGCTCGCTCGATTCAAAACTTGATATTATATTGAGTTTAAATTTAAAACACCGTTTTTATTTAGAGTAATATTTGGCTCTATTTTTTATAAATACGTATTCTAATTATTAATATGCGTATGTGCAACTCGTAGGAAAAGCACATTCCTGGACTTCTGTGTTGTTGGCCTCGGCTGCGCCTCGTCCAGCAATTACCACAATCGTCCAGGAATGTTTTGCGTTTCCTTCTAGTTACACAATATACTATTTTGCAAAATTCCATTTGTTGTTACACTGAAAATTTATCAAAAATAGGTATCACATAATATTTTTTTTCTGCTTTCTATTTGATTCAAGATTTATATTATAAATGTTTATATATTATAATCTGGACGGTATACTTTAAAGCGAAAAATATATATTTTGACATGCTCTATTTTCTAATAAATGTAATTTTTCTGTTACGTTATTAAAAACAAGCTGCGGATTTTCCATGATACAGACATACTCGTAAGTGTCATCGGCAACAACGCCGCAGGGGCGGTAAGTAATACTAGGGCTTGCCTACTATTTTATAAGAAAGGAAAGAAGGAGGGGAACAATGTTGGCGTATTCATATTTAGTAAACAAATCGGTCTACTAATTTTGTATATGTCTTTGGATGAGACTATGAAAAGCAGAAAGTTTTACTTGCCAAGATTGGTTAGAGTCTTTGTGAATTATTGCATCTGTTGTTGTTGGTTTTCTATATATCAAATTTAAGCGAATCTCTTGTCTTTGTAATCTTTATGTCCAAAAAGTTTAAAATGTTGTTAGATTCTTTTTCCATGATAAATTGAATTCTATTGTTTAGGGAATTTAAAAAAGTTAAAAAGGTATCTAAGTTTCTGTTGATTCCTGTATGGATGCAAATCTACCCCAAAAAAAATATATTTCTGATTAATGAATTGTTGGTGTTGAATAAATGCTGTCCAAAATCAGCCATAAAAATCTCGGCAAATAAAGGTGAAATTGGAGAGCCCATTGGTAAACCATTAATTTGTTTGAATATTTCATAATTATACTGGAAATAATTTTCATCTATACATGTACGAATTATAAATTGGAGCTAAACAGACTCTTCACATCAAAGAAAACCAATATTGCATTATTAGGAATTTATAAGTTTTTGGTAAAATATTCGTAACGAATTGGCTTAATTTGTAACATGGAGCATTCACATATGATACTACTGGTCTGACTGGGATATTATCCTTATGCATTTTAGGTAAGCCGTAATGGTGGTGATGGATTCATTAAATTGAGAAAAATTTGTGAGTTATCAGGTAGTACAGAATTGTTATTTTTTAATAATAAAATAATTTGTTTTTGGTATTTATTAGTCGGGTCTTGCGTTTTTATGAAATCTCCATTATTCAAAAGTTCTTTGATTTTAGTATCATAATCTAATTTACTTAAAACAGTTATCGTATTTCCTTTTTCAGCTTTAGTTAATATTAGGTTATTTTGCGTTAGTTTTGCTTTTATTGTGTTTAAGGTTGTGAATTCTTTTTTATTCAGTTGAGTATTTGAATTAGATTTAAATTCTTCAAAGATGCTATATTTGTTTAGTTGCGAAATGTTTGGAATAGAATTTATTGCTATTTGTGTATTAACTACCAAAAGTTCAAAATCTTTTTGGTTGAAGGATTGTGGAGAATATTTGAGCCCTTTTTCTAATAAGTTATTCTCAGTGTCTTTACAGCTTATTCTCAGTGTCTTTACGGCTTACCTAAAATTCATAAGGATAATATCCCAGTCAGACCAGTAGTATCATATGTGAATGCTCCATGCTACAAATTAAGCCAATTCGTTATGAATATTTTACCAAAATTCATTAAATTCGATTCTAAATATGCATTTAAAAACTCCTTTGATTTCATTGATAAGTCAAAAACTTAAAAATTCCAAATAATGCAATATTGGTTTCCTTTGATGTGAAAAGTCTGTTTAGGTCCATACTGTTAAACGAACATTCACGTATTATTAAAGAACTAATAGATAACTCTGACAATTTAGTAATAGAAAAAACCGATCTCAAATCTATAATTCATACATGTATAGATCAAAACCAGTTCCAGTATAATTATGAAATATTCAAACAAATTAATGGTTTACCAATGGGCTCTCCAATTTTACCTTTATTTGCCGAGATTCTTATGGCTGATTTTGAACAGCATTTATTCAACACCAACAATTCATTAATCAGGAATATATTCTTTTGGGGTAGATATGTGGACGACATATTTTGCATCTTTACAGGAACCATCAGAAACTTAGATACCTTTTTAACATTTTTAAATACCCTAAACAATAGAATTCAATTTACCATGGAAAAAGAATCTAACAATATTTTAAACTTTTTGGACATAAAGATTACAAAGACAAGAGATTAGCTTAAATTTGATATATATAGGAAACCAACAACAATAGATGCAATAATTCACAAACACTCTAACCAATCTTGGCAAATAAAACTTTCTGCTTTTCATAGTCTCATCCATTGACTTTTCAGCTTTCCCCTAGACTCGGCGAGTTTCCAAAAAGAAGTATCCATTATCAAACAGACTGCAATTAATAACGGTCATAAGATCGCTTTGATTGACAAATTAATAAAGAAAAAACAGAAGAACATTTTAACTAAACAATTTTATAACCCTACATTAAAATTAGAAAAGGAGCCGTATAAATTTATCAATTATATTCCGAAAATTAAGGATAGAGTTTCAAAAAAATTAAATAAATTTGGCTGTAAACCAATTCAGGATAATAAGAATAATCTAGGGAGAAGACTAATAAACAATAAAGACAAAATTGGCGCAAACAATCTAAATCTGGTGTTTGCAAAATAAATTGTGTGAACTGTGAAGCTGTATACGTAGGACAAACTGGTCGAAACTTAAATATTATTTTTCAAGAACACAAACAATCGATTTTACATAGTATTATTTTATAGATTGTATAGAAAATAGCCATTTTATAGATACGAATAATGTCAAACTATTACGAAACAAAAAGCAAAAGGCTGAACCTTTTGGAGTACCTAGAGATCCAAAGGTCACAAAAAACAGACGTTTTAAATACGAACGACCAACTGACCTGCTGTTTAAACACCTGCATAATTGACAGTGCAATAAAAACAAAATACCGTCAGGCGGTTTAGTAGGGTAAGCAATTTAGATTTTAGTATACAACTACTTTTGATAAAGGCCTCATCAAGCCGAAACATATGTAGAGGAAAAACATCTCGTTAAATTATTTTGAAACATCTAAAAGCATTGTACTAATTATCACTAGTATTATTATTCAACGATGTTTCACAAGGATCCTACCGCAGAAACTACTCATTCTCCAACATATACATTTATTCAAAAGAACTTTTAATGATCATAAGTACCTTAATCTGAATCAAGCTGGTATGACTAGGTTTGGCTAATGGATAATGTAATAATTGCCATTAGGCTCAGGATTTAATAAATTCATACACATTCGCCAATAGTAGTAAAAGTTATGTAGCAATTTAATTCCTAGTAATTGTGTTTTTCAATATACCTTGATAGCAGGATTAAGTAACATACTTTTTCTACAACTTTTACATAATTTTCTTACTACTGATTAAGTAATAATGTTCATTATTTGATGATTCACAGAGTATCCAAAAAAGAAGAGAAATATTTTAAAATGTTAAAGTGGAACAACAGTTACTATATATTAAGTGTAACTATGTATTTCTAGCAGACACTATTTTGCAACTAGAAAAATCGTGTACAAGTCTACCAGAGTCGATGAATATAATAGAAACATGTATACAAAATTGTAAACAAAAACGAAGTGAGATAGAAAAAAAGTGGTGGAAAAATTAGAAAGTTTAATAAAAAAAATACAGGTTTTAAGGGAAGCGCTAAGTGGTTTCGAGTTCCACAGTAGGAATATATGGACATAATGGCGCTAGGATCGAAACATTTCGGAGGTAAGCTGCCCAGTCATTATCATATCAGCAACGTTTCAACAAGGATACCGAACCAATTTAGCATATATTTATGTAGCATAGGAGGCCCAAATACAAACATTAATTCGGTACACGAACATAGACCACACATACTAGCCCTTACAGAGACACAAGTATGTTCTACAACAGCAAGAACAGTAAACTACCTCTACCCTAGTTATGACTTACACGCCCGATTTAGACATAAGTTCGGAAAATGCCTTTTTGTCCGAAGCTACCTTTTGTGTTACCGCGAGGAAATACTCGAACCGAACACGCTTGACGTCATGTTGCTCAAGTTCACTGCCAAGGGATTAACCAAGTTCATGTGCTGTCTCTATAGCCCTCCGAGCGATAGAGCATACCAAAGCTTTTTACAACACTGTGTACCACTTTTGATTCAATACAGGTCGACCATCCCAATTCAGAAATAATCATTCTGAGATATTCCAATACCCTTAACACCAACTGTATCAAACATCACCGACAACGAAAGTAGAAAAGTTTAGCTTTGGGCTTACTCAACTTGTAGACGAACCAACTCGGATCTCAGCGAGGGGCGAATTTGACGCCCTACTGGATCTTTTCGCATTACTGGGGCAATATAATAACTTAGGTTCCTGTGTTCGCACATAATCCTTTCGATTATATGAGGGATCTACCGTTTGGTTTATTATTCTTTACTTGTATTACTATTCCATCTTATCTGCCACTTCTCCATCGCCTTTCTTTTTACCTTCGCGTAAGTCTCTTTTTGTCTTCGGTCGTACATGATCTTTTTCTCTTCTGTCATCAGATCTACTCAGGCTATTCCTGCGATAACCTGTAGTAACAAACACTGCCAAGACCGTCTTAAAAACAGCCACCACTCTTATCAAAGCCTTACGTTGAGTCCGCTCGAATGCAGTTCGGTTTTATATTTAGCGCCTGTGTTTATATATGTGCTCCGTACAAAAGCACCGAGTGTGCCATACTACTGCTTGGCATCAGACGTGTCAATTTGCTCACTCTGTTTTCCACCTGATGTGTCACTTTCTATATGCTCTCCAAACTTACCACGTGCTTCAAAGAAAACTCCCAGGTATTTAATGTTCTGTTTTGACATCATATCTATATTTCGTATCTCACATTCTATAACGGTCGATTTTCTTTTCAGTGTGATGATCAAGGCTTTCATTTTTTCTGTTGCTAACATCAATTGATTTCGTTCATCCATCTGTTTATTTTTCGCAAATTTTCATTCGTATTAATGTGTTAGAGATGTTTTTCTCTTCTCTTTCATTTCTTTAATCACTTGTGTTGCCCATATTGTTGATCCACCCTTCATAAATCCATATTTTTTCGTTATTTGCTCTTCTAGCTTATTACATGCCACTTCCTAGTAGAACTACTAAGAGTAACAAGCAGTGGTCTAAATAAACTTTGATTTTCGGACTTTATTTGTTTTGGTATAAGTATAACATTGATATTTTCGATTACCACTGAAAGTTCTGTGATAAGTGTTGGTTAAGCATTCCTAGGAGCTATTTATCTATTTTTTCTCTATCACTCGGTATTGGTGCTTCACTATCGGCCAATAATATGCAACTTTTTCTCCTAAGTACACGACATACTATTAAATATAATAACTGTTCAGAAATATTGCACAAAGGTCATGATTTTCATTCAAGTAACATTAATATATTCACGCTGCATATTTCATGAATAAGCTTTATTCCCTAAAATACTAAATCTTTCTATTTAAACACAAAGTTCAAATAATTCTGGCGGTCCTTGCAGAATGCTAATTTTTAAACTAAATTTTTTATCGCTAAAAGTTATGCAAGCGTTCAGTTTGAACTGGAGTGAGCCTTAAATGATAATTTCGGATAATCGGGCTCTAAAATCGTTTATAAAACCAAGCTGAACCTAATTGAGATTTTCAGTATACTACAGCTAATGTTATTCCGCTTAATTACTTACTTCTGTTATGGGTGTTCGGAAGTCTGTATAATTCGCTAGGATTTCAATTAACCTCAATTAAATGGAAATTTTTGTATTTCATTGATTCCTTTGATCGCCACATTGGCTATATATAACCGATAAAAAATATGCCAAAGGCATATTTTTTAAAGTGAAATGGAGGAATGGTTAAAGTTCAATGAACTGTCAAACGTCGATGAATGTCAATTAAAAACGGGAACGGCTACAGTCCGAACTCCGTAATAATAAGAATTACAGACCCAAGAAGGGAGTGGTTAAAGAATAAAGATACAATCTAAAAAATTTTTATTTTTTAAAAAATGCATAGACATATCAACGCTCACTGCGCGAAACAGTCGGGCAATTTTTTCTGTTTCGTGAATTTTTGATTAAGTAAATATGTGTAGATAGAGCTGAGTCCCTCCACATCTTTTTTGTGATTTAAAGAGTTTTTACAAACACCAATATACCACATCTCGAGGATTTTTCTTTCATATGGATTTTTTTCAGAATCCAGAATAACTGTATCATTGTAATGGATTCTATGGTCAAACTTGTTGACGTGGAGACTAAGGCTAGTGGCCTGAGGCTTATTTCTGCAGTCACTTTTGTGCAAAGCCAGTCTTTTTGACAGTTTTTGTCCGGTCTGACCGATATATAGAAGTCCACATTCACACGGAATTTCATAAATTAATCCTGATTTTTGAGACATTGGTGTCTTGTCAGTTAGGTTAGAGTAAAATTGACCTAGTTTGCTCGACTTATAGTTCGCTATTATCGCGCCATAAGGAGAGAGAAGGCGCGTGAGCGATGGAGTCAAATTATGAATGTACTGCAATCTAGAGTAAGTGACGGTATCTGTCAGGTTGACATTGTTAGCGTCAGGATTGATAGGGTGAGCATTTCTATTAGAAAAAAGCAATTGGTTAATCAGCTTCGCTGGATACATATTTTTAATAAGAAGATTTTTTAGTATTAACAAATTTTTTTGTAAGAAAAGCGGATGCGCAATTTTTTTTATACGGTTTTTTACCGCCAATACCGTGTTGATTTTTTGTTTGTCTCTATGATAAGAGGAGAAGAGGATATATCTACCCGAACTAGAGTTCTTTCTGTACCAATCTAGACGCACAACATTGTAAGCACCTCTAATGGCCAACGTATCGAGGAAAGGAACCGATTGGTCGGTCTCCTCTTCGATTGTAAAAACGAGGTTAGGATTAAAAGAGTTAAATATGTCCAATACGTTTCGAACTGAGCCAATTGGTACGGCTGTCAGTATGTCATCCACGTACTGACACAGGAAAGGGAACTCAAAATTAACAGTATCTGTTACATAGTAAGGGAGTTTATTCATTACTATTTCCGCAAGAGTCGGAGAGGCAGCCCCACCCATCGGCAGACCCAATCTCTGTTGGTAAAATTTCCTATAGAAAGAGAAATATTTGTTATTATAAAGAAATTCAAAAGTATCGCAGAAATCCTGTCGATCAATATTGCAATGTTCTTGGATCAAATTAAAATGTTCTAAAAAAAATTGAGTTAGTTAAAGGTAGAGAAATGTTGGTGAACAGTGACACAACATCAAAAGATACCAGGCCAAAGCCATCTGGCAGTTGAAAGTCATTAATTTTATTGACAAATTCAAAACTATTCTTAATTCTAAATTTATTAAAAGCCGAGAAGGCCCTGTACAAAATATTAGCAAAGAACTTAGCTAAAGGCTGAGAGGGAGACCCAATACAAGAAACAATTGGTCTAAGCGGTATATCAGGTTTTTGCACCTTCGGAAGGCCATAATATTTAGGGCATATTCCGTTATAGGTATAGAGTGACTTAGCTATTAC
>MU196352.1:990-13099 GCA_016904865.1 Pissodes strobi
CCACTGGGGCATTGCAAAAGTTTATTCCTGATCCTTTGATTGTGTTTGTCCTTAGTTTCGTCGATCACACGCTTGCACTCGTTTCTCGCTTCGATAAAATAATTGCGATTTTCAGCGGTCTGATTTTGCTGCCAGTACTTATAGGCTTGCTGTTTCCTTCCTACAGCTCTTTCGCATCTTTTGTCGAACCAGGGCTTTCCTTTTGATGGTAACTTGATGGAATTTGGGATGTATGCTTCCATTCCTGAGGAGATTACTTGCATGATCTCTTCGCAGCAGTCTGACGGGTCGTCAGTGGCAAAGCAGACGTCGAGCCAAGGAAAATCTAGGTAAAACTGCCTCAGATCGTCCCAGTTTCCAGAATTGTAATGCCAGATTTTGCGAGGCAATGGTGGATCCTTCTGTATGAGTGGCAATTCACAAACCGTTGTAATAAGTTTGTGGTCTGAGGTACCTAATGGCGGACCAACTGCAACCTTGTACTGGTCAGGATTTGTGGTCAGAAAAAGATCCAGGAGGGCGGCGAATTCGCCCCTCTCTGAGATTCGAGTTGGTTCGTCTACAAGTTGAGTAAGCCCGCAGCTGATGGCAAATGCTTCAGCCTCTCTACCTTCGTTGTCGGTCTTGTTGTGATGTTTGAGCCAGTTGGTGTTGTGGGCATTGAAGTCTCCCAGAACGATTATTTCTGAACTGGGGTGATCGACCTGTATTGAGTCAAAGGTGGTAGCTAGTGTTGAGAAAAAGCTTTGGTAGGCTCTATCGCTCGGAGGGCGATAGAGACAACATATAAACTTGGTTAATCCCTTTATAAACTTGGTTAATCCCTTTATAAACTTGACATAAGTTTACAATAACTCGACATCAAAATCCCTATTAAAAATATTATAAAAATTTTTCTGTGTAGATATTCGACCCTCTAAAAATGCAAAGATAACCTGCGAAAAATTGCAGTAAATCAAAACGGTTTCTGCCTTCTTAATTAAGCTGTCGCAGACGAAAATGGTAGGAAGTTATTAAAACTGGAAGATGGGATTCCACTTTAACGCCAGCAACGTTAATATTTCGGATGTCTGAGCAAATAAAATAAAACTTTATTGATAATAAAAAATGTTATTGGTCTCGCATTCGAAGTTTTAAGTATTTCATTATTTTTCGTTTTTAAAGTATAAAAAGACGGCGCATGAAATAGAAGCTTTAATGCCTTTGTTATCCGAGAAGAAGATTTCGTGTTGCGGGTGTAAGGCAAAGGAAAAGCAAAAATTGTTGTTTTGGCAGGAGTTTGAATTTTATTAGGATGTGAAGGTGTGGAATATATTTTATTAATCCTCGATATATTTTAATTAATTTATCGAGAGAGCTCAATCAAATTACCTTATCGCCAAACGATAGAAGAGTTGCACTTTAGATATCTAATTATCTGACAATTGATAATATTATTTTTTAAATAAACCTCTTTATCGGAACATATTTGGCTTTCTATCGATTATTTTATTGTTAAAAATGACCTTTTCTTCTCAATGTTTCAAATCTGATCCGTAGCCCCATCGTGCAAAGGGGCAGCAAAAGTTCATATTATATTTAGTAGTTGGATAATTGGCCAAAAGATCCTTTCTAGCGAGACAAGAAGCGCACGAAAAACGGTAGAGAAAGCAAGCTTAACAATTAAATGCAATTGGGAAGACGTTCTCGATAAGTTAATAAGAAAACATAAGGTATCGAGGGTAAGGGATAATTTAATTACATAACTTGGATCCTACAATATATCTTTCTACTTTAGGCTGTGCGTGACCAACATGTATAATATATAAATTTCGTCGTTATCACATCGTCTGTCTGGAAAATGAATTTAAGAGATGTGATGTTAAATTTACTGTAACAAGTTGATGTATTTCTATTCGATGGTATTAAAGTCTATTCCATAGGAGTTGACAGCTCGGTACTCTCATAAAAGATTCAAAACAGTGGTCGGGTTTGGCAACGACTTTTACCTTCTTATAAATTTGTTTAACATAATAGAATAGCAATTGTAGCCTAGGCCATCATGTAGCCGGTGAATGATAACCAAGAGTGATATAAAATACAAATGAAGGATAAGCAATGAATCGGCCCCATTGTCGGAGAGCAAGGTTTTATTTTTTAATTTGTCTAAACACGTAATGATATTATATAATGGGCGTGTTTATCATGCAAATAGACCAATAACTGAGTAATAATTCTTATAATTAATCATCATCTGAAGAGTCATCATGTCCTTCGTCCATTGCATCATCAAGACCCCACTGCACGCCTAGGTACTCGACAACTATTGTATCTAAACGTTCTCCTTAAATGCAATAAATAAGCATATTTCGTAAACATGCATATTAAAAGGTCACTCTGTATAGTCGGTCGTTAATAACGTCTTTGTAACGTCCTGTTAAACTTTCGACCCGAATGTATTAATTTAGATGCCTCAGAAGATCGTTCCCATCAAAAGGGGTTTAAGGTATTGTCTCTATAGTAATAAAACTGAGAAAGGGGGGAAGAAATCCTTTGTGTAGCAAAAAGTGGGGAAAGAAAGCAACTGACAACCGAGAGAAAATTAAAAGGAAGCAGTGAGGCTGAAGCTTAGGCCAATGATTGATGGTTTTATTTGTTTTTAATTTACTTTTTTGGACTTGAGCAATTCAGTTAATTTAAACGAGATGCGTTGCGAAGAGGGATAATTATACAATATTAATTTATTTGCTTAAAAATCCGGATAGCTGAAGTTTCTTCCACTGTATTTGCATATATTAAAATATTCTAAAGTGCTTATTAATCTACCAATTCGTCATTACTTGCTTCTTAATTTATTTGTGCATTCGCAAATCTGTGAAGAATTAATTTAATCATTTTCGAAATGAAATGTGTTTAAGTATTGATTAAATTTCAAAATAAGGCACACGCAAGAATGATAACATCATAACTTAGACACTTTACTTAGTATAGTAATACTTCTCCCATTAATTACGGTCAAAATCCAACAACTTGTATCGGTTTTATCAATAGTACTGTACTTTAGCATTCTTCGGAAAGGGATAAGATAGTCACACATACACTTTAATTAAATAGAGGAAAATATGTGGAATTAAGTGGGTATCAGGATTCTGTTTCGAAGACGTGCTTGTTAATGACGGAACTCTGTCTAATATTGTGTGCACCTAAATGGTTCTGTAGTTAATTAATTTATAAAATATGTACCTTGTATAGATGTAGTGGATCCTCACTCCCATGTCTTTCTTGGATCAAAAGTACCTTGTTCTTGTTTTCTCTGGTTTATTTTAGTGTTTGGGAATGTTTTCTTTCTTAAATTTAAACTTTCTCCTATTACTTTCGTTAGATTTTATGAAAGAAAAGGCGTGGATTTTGGGTTTTAAAGGGTAATAAATTTTGCCAACCAATTGGAATCCAAAATTAATGCCAAATTGGATTCTATGAATGTCAGGCTTGAGGAGATGTGTGCGTCCCTAAAAAATGTCAGCGAGGCGGTCACTACTAACAAAAAGGCCATTGACAGCCTTACTGAGCGAGTTGACGGATTGGAACAAAGCCTGAAGAGGAACTCACTACGTATCTGTGGTTTAGAGCTGGCTGATGGTGAGTATGTTTCTGAAAGTGTTTCGCGTTTTATCCAAACTAACCTTAGAATTAATTGCTGTTAGAATGATTTGGATTATGTTTTTCAGTTACCGATTAGCGATCAAACAAAAGTGCAACCAATTTTAGTCAATTTTGTAAGTAACTTTAAGCGCAATGAAGTTTTTCAAGCCAAGAAACTCTTAAAAAATAAACCAGTTACGATTTTTGAAGACCTAACTAAACGTCGATACCAGCAATTATGTGAGGCTAAAAAGAAATTTGGGAATAATAATGTGTGGACCCATTCTGGAAAAATTTACTATTGGGATATTAAAACTCGAAAGAAAAATATTTTAAATTAACGTACGGATAGTTGCGTGAGGTCTCTATTTTTGATATTTCTTGTTGCGGGCATTCGTATGTAGATCGAAAAAACCGAGGTAATAACGTTTTGTTCATATTTCAAATTTTATTAGCAACAATATAATGTGGAATTTACTTTGGATGTTTATTAAGGGTCCCAATAGTGATAATGCTATGAATGTTAACTTTATATAATTAAATTATCTGTCATGGTTTATTATGAGCTTAATTCAGATTAACTTGACTCTATTTTATTTTTTGCTTCTTTTATTTTTGCTTATTTTTATTATTGGTACTATTATAGACTTACCGTTAAAATTTATTGTATTTTCTCGAGCATGATGGGCATACCTGTACTCTGGAACACAGCGAGAATAGATTCAGTTTTGTTCATTTTAATGTGCGTTCACTGTGTTCCAATTTTGATGCGTTTGCGGATGTTATGGGAGCAGGGCGTTATGATGTTATAGGATTGTCAGAAACTTGGTTACATAGCGGCATTGTAGACAACTTTATTTCTATTCCTAATTACAATATAGTTCAAAGCGATAGACAAGGTAGAGGTGGGGGTGTTGCCTTTTTTGTAAATAGTAATTTGAAATTTCAGGTAATACAGCCTCCAGCTCAGTGTGGTTTATTAGAGCAATGTTGGATTTATGTGAAAGTTAAGGGTAAGAGTTTTTGTTTTGGTACACTTTACCGACCCCCGAGTGCTAATTTGTATTCATGCATTGAAGACTTAGAAAACTCAATAATACATTTTACTCCTCAATTTGACCATGTGTTGTTCGGTGGCGATTTTAATGTTGACCTTTCAATAAATAATAGTCCAGGAGCCAATCTTTTTCAGCGACTTTTAAATAAGTACAACCTTTTTCAACTAGTAAAAAGCCCTACTAGAATCACGGAAAATTCTTGTAGTTTAATTGATGTCCTCATTACATCGGACTCTAATACTTGTTCTGAAGCAGAGGTTTTGGATATGTCGGACATTTCGGATCACTGCTTGGTGTTCACCGTTCTAAATTTACCTAAATCTAAATCTAAGAGATTATTCACAATTTAATTTTCTAGAATTTTTGAAAGACCTATTTAATATTGATTGGCATTATATGGAATCTCTGCATGATGTCGATGAGATGGTTCCTTTTTTTAATAACAATTTACTTACTCTGTTTGACCGGCATGCACCGTGGAAAAGTTCCCGATTTACCAAGCCGCCGGCGCACAGTGGGCAATTATGGCAAACTAGGTGGACATAATTCTTTTGGATTTTTTTTTAGCATTTTTATAAAAAAAATATGTGGAATAGGTATCTTTAAAATTATTTTTAAATATTTAAAAGTATACCAGTTAATTACACAGGGTGTAACGAATTTAGATATAGGGTTATTCAAATGACTTGAACCACTACAGCCTAATTATTTCAATTTAGAAGAAATATTGTTTTAGCACCGGATATGACTCTATATCTTTCTTTTTTGAGATCTACAGGAGTATATCTTAAGGCATTATGGCTCCAAAATCCCTATCTTCAATTATTTTGACATACCATATTTAAGTGTGGCCTTTTTGACATTTTGAGGTCTTATGAATTAATGTTGTAAATCATGCTAATTAGGGAAAAATAAATAGCATTGACTTTCCTATCTTAGATTTTGATATTATCCCCAGGGTGAACTAGGGCATTTTTTATTTTCCAGAGACTTTGTAAATGGGATCAAGAAACAGATTTATAAAAACTAAGGTAGGAATGTGATAGTTATTTATCTTTGCGCAGTTACAGGACGCTTATACTTTGACACACGGGTTCAAGTTTTGCCGCAAAAGTAATTTCTTAATAGGTATTTGAGTTGAGGAGATCTGCAACTCTCTTTTTTTTTAAACTTGACTCACTCATCGTTTTTTGGGTCGCCCACAATTATTATTTGAATTAATGCAACTCTCCACAATAAATTCGTCTGATGTATTGGTGATATCCTCAAATATTATGTCTCCTTCATCCAGCCAAGCTTCGTATTTATTCAAGAATACCTCAATTTTCCTTTGAGATCTGTCCCATTTTCTGTCAAGACCGGTGGAAAAATTTCTTATTATAACTTTCCATTATTCGTAGTTTCTTCTGAAATTATAGCTAGCCCGCTTTGTTCTGTTACAAAAGCAAAAAGATCAACAATCCGATTTTTTTTTTTAAGAATTATGCCGTTTTGCGAATAATTCCCTTCGTGAGATTCTAGTCATGGCGGCTAAAAAAAATAAGAATTTTGCGTAAGCGCAGAAAAGCGCAAAAATATTTTTTTATGAAAATAATCTTAAATCATGTGGCTTTTGAACACTTCAATCCTTTTTTTGAAATTCGTTGCAATTAATATATTTTTCTAGCTATGAATCCTTAAAAAATTTACATTTTTTGCCTTACCAATGGTTTCTTTACTAATATGCAATGATATTAAAATAAACTTGGATTCTAAAATATTATATAAAAACTCGACACTAATAATACTGTTTTAATTTCGTGTAAACAATAGTACCAATAACTACAACCGAATACTGAAAAATAAGCGATACATTTTATCGCATCTTCCTACTTTGTTTATAGCAAACTGACGCTTGTATAGATGAAATAATTGCAGCCTTCCCAACCTGTATGTCCTTGATTTGAATTAAAAAAAATCGATTTAGAGCTAAATGAAGTATGCATGGTTGTCTAATGATGCTTCTGTTATACTTTTTGAATATGAGTTATGTCCACTTAGTTTATGAAAAAAATCCAGATAATATAAAGTTTATGATGAAGTTACGTCAAAAAGCTTTATCTAAATATAAAAAGCTCAAAAACGAAACTTCCTTAGAGGAATAGCGACAGTTAAGAAATTTCGTAACCACGGCCATAAGATCTGAGAAAAAAGCATATCTTCAGCAAAAATTTAAAACGGATCCAAAAGAGTTTTGGAGAACACTCCAGATGCTTAATATTAATGGTAGTCTTAATAGTAACCATAAAATATTGGATGCTGATTTTTGTGTTAAACTGAATGACTATTTTGTTAATAGCATACCTAAGGTTAAGGATTCTACCAATTCTACTGCTTTTTTAAATAGTAAATATGTGAATAATGGGGACGCCCTGGATTCGTTTAAGTTTAGCTGTGTTACTGAAAATGACATTGATAAAATAATTTGTAAAATGAAAATGTCAAGAGCTGGCAGTGATGGGATTGACTCTAAAATGCTACTTTTAGTAACTCCATACTTGACTCATTATATTACGTTAATTATTAATACCTCACTAAAGTCCAACAAATTTCCTAGCTCTTGGAAGTTGGCAGATATTGTCCCTATCCCTAGGATTAATAATCCTAGTGAGTTTTGCCATTATCGACCCATAAGTATTCTTCCTACCTTATCCAAAATCCTTGAGAGAGTTATGGCAGATCAAATAAAATCGAATGTGGAGCAAAAAAGTCTATTACCATCAACACAGTCAGGTTTTCGTACCGGTCACAGCACCACCATTGCTCTCCTTCAGGTGTGTGATAATGTCTTTAGGGCTATGGATGAGGGTCGTTTGACAGCATTGGTACTTTTAGATTATAGTAAGGCTTTCGACACCTTAGATAAAGAAATTTTATGTCAAAAACTTGGACATTTCGGTATGAGCGCTAATTCTGTCAAACTTATTAATAACTACCTTACGGGTAGAAAGCAAAGAGTGTCTGTTGGATTTAAATTGACTGATTATGTTGGTGTTGATACAGGAGTCCCACAAGGGTCAATTCTAGGACCACTTTTATTTTGTCTTTACAAATGTGACTTTAACAGATATGTAAAAGAATGCTGTTCTCATCAATATGCGGATGATACCCAAATTTATTTATCATTTTTTTCTGAAGAATCAAATAGTGCTGCAAGGCGCATTAACTTTGACCTTTTAATTATTTCTGAAATTTCCAGTGTTCACAAACTCGTTCTTAATGCTTCCAAATCAAAACTTATTATTTTCGGATCTTCCCAACCAAGCAATTTTGAAATTAAAATTGGGAATATGGCTTTAATACCTTCTCTGTGTGAAAAGAATTTGGGTGTTTGGATTGACAGGGAATTAAAATTTGAAAACCATGTATCTAAATTACTTCAAGGTGCTTACAGTAAATTAAAACTCTTATATTTGCATAAAAGTATCCTCTCAACCAATATTAAAATAAGATTGTGTGACTCATTAATATTATCAAATTTTTCTTATTGTGATGTTCTTTACTGGCCAGCACTTAATCTAAAGGAGAAACAGAGCTTACAAAAACTCCAGAATTACTGTCTTAAATTTTGTTACAATGGCAAAAAATTTGATCATGTCTCGCCCTTACTTGAAGCGTCCAAGTGGTTGAGTCTAGAAGAGAGATATTTGGTGCATCTGTCAACTCTTACTTATAAAATTGTTTTAACCCAGACTCCGAAGTATCTTTTTAATAAACTTACCACTCATTCTGCAACACATGGTCGAAATACCCGTAATTGTAATAGCTTTTTGATCCCAAGACATAAAACTGAAAAATTTAAAAGTTCCTTTAGCTATAATGCTGTTAAATCATAGAATGTCCTCTCTAATGAACTAAAATCTGCAACCTCAATGTCCAGCTTTAAACGCAATATTAAGAGAGCCGTGCTTTCGCAACGTTCGTAAACGCTTCTTGCTAGTTTTTAACATTTCATTTGTTTCATTTGTTGGGCACATGATGAGCCTACATAATGTAGTTTTTAGATAAATGTTTTTTTTTTTGATAATATATACTCTACCTTATGAATTGTTATTACTTTTTAATGATCAGGAATATCTTATAATGAGAAATTCAAAATATTTTGTAAGTTGCAATGTTATTCTTATTTAACTCTTAAGCGGGACGGTTAGATAGAATAGCTGTGCTAGATCTCGCCGTGTGTTAGATTTAATACATGAATTGTATGCTTTGAAATAAAAAGATATTTATTATATATATTATTATTATTATTAATATGGAATGAAGTTGATGGACACATCTCAGACACATTCACCATTAACGCGGGCGTGCCTCAGGGCGCAATACTTTCACCAACTCTGTTCCTCATCTATATTAATGACCTGCTGACCGAAACGAATATCCCTGTTAATGGTTTTGCAGATGAAATTACCCTTGTCTCTCAATTTAGATCAGAAAAACCTTCACCAGCGACTGAGACTTATCACTGCAGAGAGGAGCAGATTACAGCAATTAATCAAGACTAGGAGAAAGTTCAAACTTGGGGCGACAGATATTTGGTCCAGTTCAGTGCAGCAAAGACTCAAGCAGCCACGTTTACCAAGAGGACCAATACAACGGGCTTTGACATCATTATGGCAGGATCGACCATTCTTTCATCCTTGTTAATCGGACTACTGAGTGTCTCGGTCAACAGCATTATGTCCTGGCATGAGCACGTTGCTAACATCGCAAAATCAGCCTCCCAGAAGCTTCGTGCGCTATTTCGCAACAAAAAACTGTATACACCGCAGCAGTTGCTCTTGCTCTACAAAGTGCAAATAAGACCGTGCGCACCAAAGCACACCCTGAAGTTGCTGGATTCCATTCAGAAGAGAGCTGTGCGTCTCGTCGGCGACCCGGAGTTGCCTTGGAATCTGTATAGTGTGGAACACCACAGACATGTGGCCGAGATGTCTCTGTTTTACAGATATTTCCACGGCAGATGTTCCCAGGATTTGGCCCGCCTCATCCCTCTCTTGGCAACGCCTGTCAGACAGTCATGACAGACGGCAAGAGCACACCAGTTTGTCGTACAACTGGAAACACCTAGAACATCGCTTTACGAGGACTCCTTAGTCTGGCGCACTGTCTGATTCCCAAGACATCTGTTACAACCTACAACTATTCAAGAACCGTGTCAATCAACATCTTCGCACACACACCACTCGTCGAGCGCCATAGGATCTCCCTTTAGTGTGTGTGCCACTGCCATAAAAAATACAGTTCAGAAGGATTTCTGTGTCCTTAGCAAGAGGCTTGTTGAAATCTTGGAATATAATTTTGTGGAACTGAAGACAATATTAGCGTGCTTGATGCAGTTGAGGGCCCAGGCCGAGGACTTATCATATCAATAATACCCTGACGATTAGTGCCGTCATTATCGCTATCTTCATCTTCAGCTTCGACGAGCTTTTTATCCTCTGATTGAACATCACTATCGCCTTCAGACTCGGTTTACGAACATGAATTTTCCCAATCTGGGTCTTCACCACTACTGTTTTAGATTAGAAAGGATCAATGTCGTTTCGGACAAGTAAAGATTTTCATCAAATTCTTCAAGCTCTGTTTGAAGTAGTGGGAGAAATGATCCCATCGATGAAGACAGTTATGATACAATGTTCCACAAAATAAATTGCAGACAATTTCCCATCAAGATATTAGTTTCAATTATTATATACACTGTTACCAACTTACTTGGTTACAAAGAAAAAAAAGGAAATAATTGCGTTAAGAAATCGGCAAATTTCTCAAATTTGCTATATAATAAATTAAAATGTTGCCGTTCGTAAAGTTAATGTAGATAGATATCTGAAGTCATATTTGAAATGTATGGAAAATATATGCATCCCTTTATAGTGCTAGTAATGTCCTTTCCTAATTAAAAGAGGTTGTAGCTCCAGTATATCTTAATTAATCTATGGAGCCAGAAATCTCTAATAGGTGATAACTTTCTACGGTGGACGCTTAATTACACATTTTAATACTAAGGCACACATAACAGGTAACTTACATGATTACGTTAGCCATTTGCCATGTAGCTGTAATGTATGCAAATATACTTGCTCCAATGCATGTATACAGTCTTGTTTAATTATTTGTTGGTCTTGTCTATACGGCTTTAGAGCAGGCCCTGCTATTCCGGTAAACAAAGCCTTAATTTGAAATCGAAAGTTGTTGCCGAGTTTTGGAACGATAGAAATAATATTAGCTGTATTTTATAATAATTAATTTAAAGTATACAAGACTTGTTAAAAAATTAGATTTCGCGTATTAGATACTACTGGATTTTTAGTTCCTTTGAAAACTTTAGTAGACCATAAGGAGTCAACTGCTTAAACTAGCCAAGTTCATTTTTTGGGTCATAATCTTGAAGATGTTTAAATTCTAAATCTTTCAGTGCATCAAACATCCATACATTATCAATTTTCTTCTTGGTTGCCTATATTTTAATATTTTGCTAAAAGCGCTAAGTCAAATAACAATATAAAGAAATCAAAACACTTTGTATATACCAGTGAAGTCCATTATTTTTCCTCCATATCTTATGTATGTCCCAGCTTAATATATTCCAAAAATATAAAAGCATGATCATCTGCAGACGACCAAATATACACAAATCATTAATATCTAATAATTTTACCTCAATAAAGATTTTTTCCTTTTCTCACCATTTTGCCTTATGTGACTTGACTAGCTTATGCATTGGACTCCTCAATATACAATTTTTCATAGTCTTTGGTCTGCAGATATGTTTAAAATCTCACTTCCTTTTATGTGTTGTTTTCGAAATAATTTGCCATCAATTATGGCCGATATATAAATTAGATCCGACCAAATACTACACGTTGCCGAGTTTTTCCTTTGATTGCATGTTGCGCATGACTAAGGTAGAGTTAGAGTTGTTGATGGATACCGATATGAATAGAATATGGCCGACTTAAAATTAGCAGTAAGAACACTTAAGAAATCATTTAACAATTTAAATAAAAATAAGGAAACGTAACATAGAACAGAAATGTTGTAACGCTCAGTTCCCACACAAATACAAACCTAATTTACATAAATCTACAAGTTCACAATAATCTCCAAGTTCACAAAAATCTCCAAGTTCACAATCGGTGGTACAGCCTTTAGTGCAGGAACAATGGTGGCCCCCAGCTATTAGACAGTGGAGAAGGGTCGTGGTGAGTTATAATGCCTGAGCGCCACGCGGTTAACTTATCCCCATACCCTGATGTTGGATCTTCAGTGAGATTCGACCAATAACCACGAATTGCTCTCCTCTCCGCTGTAACCTATTGAGAAAACTCGGAACAGGAAACGAATAAAAAAAATACCACCGCAATTAAACAAAAATAACAAGTGTATAT
>JAEQML010076998.1:0-13098 GCA_016904865.1 Pissodes strobi
TAAATTGCGACATTACAGAGCGGAATTATGGCGACAGCAATCTGGGAATTATTTAATGAGTTTCGTCGACGTTCGGGGGGCGAGAAGGTTTTAAAACTTTTTCCGGTTTCGCAATTAAAATTCCGTTTTTTTTTCCCGAAAATAGAATCGCGGAACGTTCGCGCTACATGCCTTACAAATTCGCATTTAATGAAATTTCGGATGATTCGTGCGACGTGGACGGATAAAAACAAACGAGGCCTGTTTCGTACTTTTTACAGTGGATTTTTTCCGGCAATTAGGGTATTTTTAATTTTGGTACCGTTTTACGCCATCTCTTGGTAATTCTGCAGAATTTCTCTTTCTAACTGTTTGTCAACTTATTTATGCAGACTTCGAAGTCAGGTGAGTGGATTGCATAACTTGAAAGCAAATGCTCAAAAATTCCATTATGGGTTCAGATATTAGATAAAATATTAGTCTTAGGTTCAGATCAATCAATCGAGCAGGCTTCTAGACGTCCACGGCTATTAAAATCGTCACTCAAAAGGACGTTCATGCACGGTTACTTCGATTGCCATCACTACACAGTGTTCAAGGGTTTGAACCAAGCAACCTATTTTTTGGCTGTTTAATAGGAAAGTCAATGTTTGACTTTGAGGAAGAAATAATGTACGAAACAATAATCAGTCCTCAACTCCTATACGTAAAAAATATATCCGTACCCGATCGAATTTCATTACCGACCAGAATAAAGGTACGCGTCCACTAATCGGCATCGGACGGACGGTACGCATCCTACGAATCGGATTTTATAATTATCTACATTGTTTCAATATGACTGCGTTCACCTATCGGCATCGACCCGACCGCACTTCGGCATTTCCGGACGGGATCCCGAAGACGAAATCAAAATCCGTTTCGTGCGGACACTGCCGATGCTGATACTGTTAATACTGACAAGAACACGCAGGTGTCACGGTATATTTCCCTTTCCAAACTTTATTGGAGAACTACGTTGGGGTTTGGAACCTTCAGCAACATGCACCAAAACAGAGTTTTATCCACAATACCGAAACAGAATATTTGCACTCGACGCGCGTTTCGATAACCATGTTAGCATCATCAGGAGATGATTAAAACAGTTTATTCTGTTTCGGTATTGTGGATAAAACTCTGTTTTGGTTTATTGGAGAAGATAGCAAGGATTTTTGTTAGTTAGTTTGTGACTTTCCTCCACATTGCTTTAACGTAATTATGGATGTAGCAAGACTTATCACGATTGTGCACGAGTATAAGTTTACAATGTGGGGTATCTAGAATATTCGGACATTCTTCTCAGGGACAATATTTGCAGTTTCGTTTTCTTCTTCTTCTTACAACACGTCAATAATAATTATAAAATCCTCATTCAGTAACGAAATAATGCTTTTGCTTCTTCAACAGCACTTAGCTAACTGCGGGAGAAATACTGATACCGACTCCAATAATCCGTGGTAGTAGACGCAGGACACAAAAAAAATCCGATTCGTCCGATTCGTACCGTCCGTCCGATGACGATTAGTGGACGCGTACCTTAAATAAGTGAGCCTGATGAACAAAGACAAAACAAAAAATAATTGACCGAACAATAACCTCAATTAATATCACCTTTTGGAATAATTTATGGAGCCAACAGAAATGCCAAGCAATCCACCGATTTAATCGGTTGACATGAAAATGCCAATCGTAGGATAAGAAGGTGTAAAATTATCTTGTTGCTTAGCTAAGTAGGCACCTATCAATCAGAGAAAGGTCATACACGTGTTTTAATATTCATGAGTCGATTGAGGATTGAGCAATGACCGTTTAATGAATTATTGTATATCGATAGGCATTTAAAAATTGATTAATATAAACAGGGCATGGATTCACGTGACTGCATGTAGGAGCTGCATTATTATAATATGTTTTTTTCGCAATGCAAACGAACAGCATATATATACTAAGTGACATAGAAAAAGGAACACCCAGAAATAATGATCCAATTTACATTTTCTTTTATAATTTTATTCTATTTGCTAATTTATACAAGTGATGAAAAAATCAGATGGAAATACACAGGAGTTTGGTTACTATAGCTAATAATGTGTGGAGGCACCCCGATGTTGCACGCATTCATTCAGGCGCCTGGGCATTGATGTTTTCAAATGATCGATTGCGGCCTGAGGCAACTCATCCCATGCTAGCTGAACCTCACGTCGTAGTGCCTCCATGGTCTGTGGATGGGCTGCCAAGAAGTCAATCTTCGACCCATCATATCCCATATATGCTCAATAGGTGATCGGTCGGCCCCTAAGATGGCCATGGCAACAAATTAACATGAGACTCTTGGAAATGTTGTAAATGTTGGACGTGCATTATCTTGTTGGAAAATGGGAGCATCAAGATTTCTTAGAAATGGTAGTAAATAGGGATCTACGATTTCCTCGATATAGCGCCGAGCTGTCATAT
This sequence comes from Pissodes strobi, assembly GCA_016904865.1. NCBI lineage: Eukaryota > Metazoa > Arthropoda > Insecta > Coleoptera > Curculionidae > Pissodes > Pissodes strobi. The sequence goes on from JAEQML010076998.1 coordinate 2,473, forward strand.
TGCCTCTGACGAAGACTAGAGGTGACCTGCTTCCATAAGAAATGGCACCCCAAACCATAACACCCACAGTGCGGTGTACGTGCCTCTCTACAAAAAATTCAGGATAGCGCCTTTCTCCACGACGTCTTCTAACCCTTGCCCTACCATTATGACCACCCAAGCAAAATCGGGATTCGTCACTAAAAACGACGGAATTCCAACGAACATCCCAATGTAGCCGATCTCTACACCATTGTAGGCGTTGCCGACGGTGATCTGCCGTCAAAGGTAGGGCTAAGTGTGGTCTAAAAGAAAAAAGTCCAAAGGACCTTATTCTGCGATAGACTGTTCGCATATGGATTAGCCTTCCATTGTCTTGAAACCACTGGTTAGCTATGGATCTTGTGGTTGCGAAACGGTCTCTTAATGCCAAGAGACGGAGAAAGCGATCTTGACGCTCTGTGGTTCTTCTACGACGTCCTGTCCCCCTAGCTCGCCTTTGGCGCCCTTCTACGAACCACGCATGACAACATCTTGTTATTGTATGGCTGCTCCTGTTCAACCTTCTGGCAATTTCTCGAATGGCCAATCCAGCCTCTCTCATACCAACTATCCGACCTCTATCAAATTCACTAAGCTTGTAACAGTTCGATTTTGCCAATTTTAAAATTTCATTTATATGCCGCATTTAGGGAAAAACCTATGCTGTATTTTGCACTCATCGGTTTATTAATTCTGAATTTAATAAGTCGCTTGAAATTGCCTCTTTTCTCAATGTAAAATTACCTATATCTTAAGCATAGATTAGCTATATGTTCGTATTAGCGTAACAGCCAGCGAATCGATTTATATTTTTAAAGAATTCAGTTAGCCTGCAAATACGTTGCATTTGACTTATTGAACCATAATTTAATTTCAGTTTGAATATTCTATTACATTTTGAGAACCCTAGGTTGATGTTGCGGAGATCGTTTTTGGACCTCTGCTTTAAATATGTTTCTCGTTCGGTACAGCTGACCAGTTTTTTTGTAAGGTTTTTGCGAAATAATAGGAATGGGCTAGGTATCGCGCGTTTTTCATTCTCGGTTTAGATTTTTGAAGGTTTATTATTTCTGTCAGAGCATTTCCTAGCCTTTCTGGAAGAATGTAATTTTAGCTCACTACTCGTGGCTTCCGCCGTCATTTATCACCATAATAAGCGAGAATTAAGGCGTTTATTTTCTTAGAATTATTCCTTGTATCGAAACACTCGTCAAGTTTTCAGCCCATGACTACTTGTGTCGCCGTATTTAATTTAAGGCAAATTGACGGAAGACGGAAGGAGGTCTTTTTTAGTTTTGCTCGCCTGGGAAACGTTTACCAGTATAGCGAGAAATTGCACGTTTTGCGTATTGTGAAATAATACAACCCTTTTGAGGGGATATATCGTGCGTTTCTTTTTGTGTTTTGACACGACCGATTATTCGGGCTCTACAAGCTGTACTAGGTAAGCATTTTCTCTGGATTCCTTTTTCTGTGGCCTATGAAGCACTTGACCGCCATTTTGCTAAATTTTTTTATTTCCATTATTTATAGCGGCTTCCACGTTCGTCCCATAAGACCGAGACCGTCGAATCTCCTCTAATATACCCTCAAGTCCGAATCTGAGGTAAATATCGCTACCATTTTTGCCTAAATTAATGAAATTGACTGCTTATCTACCTTTTATTTTTTTTTGTGCACATAACGCCATTTGCTTTTCCCATGTGTTATCTTATCTACTCCATTTTACCTGATCCGAATTTTTATTTTAATGCAACTTTAATTTTGATCATATGGGGAAGTTATATATTCTTTTAGGGGTGATTCATATCTATCTTTTTATATTCAAGTTGCCGGAACTTTAATATCTCTTTTTTTGCTTTATTGCACTGTAAGTCCATGGGGTTTTTTGTCTGGGAAAATTTGTTTTATAAAGAAGATGTATTTATGCAAAGAGGGAGGGGGTCTATGATTTTTTTTATTAAAGTAAGGGGGTCTATGATTTTTATTAAAGTAAGGGGGCGTCATTTAATGCGTACTGGATTATTTCAGGGTTCTTCTACTGGGCAGAAATTTACTTGATCAACCAATTCCTTCTGCTGGGCCAGTAGTTTACCTGGTGAACCAATTTCTTCTGCTGGGCTAGAACTTCTTCTGCTAGGCCAAAACTTCTTCTGCGGGGTCAGAACTTCTTCTGCTGGGTCAGAACTTCTTCTGCTAGGCCAGAACTTCTGTTAAAGAACTGCTGTGGTTCCCGCACTAGAGGCCATCGACAGAGTTCGACGACGGGATTTGGGTATATGTTTTATGTTTCATTGTGTCTTAGGTTTAATCTTCGCTTACTTTTATTGATATAAATCACACATTGAATTGAGGTAGCTCATTGATTTTAATTAATTTAATTTACATTTATTCACTGGTTTATCGGACCAGTTAAACAAATTGCTTTGATTTGTTTTCTCATTTTAAAAGATAAGTGCGGGCTGGATAACTTCATTCTTTTCATTAATTTTTCATTTCATTAATTAGTCGGCAGATATAACTGCTCTGAATTTTATCTTTTTATCATATGAATCAAGCTAACCATATTTTTAATCTGATCTGGTACTTTTATTAACTTCTCAAGTTTTTTTGATCTAATCATTGTGGCCGCTCATTGCGGCATATTATCACCATCAGTGCAGCTATTAGCGCACGCATACCTAGTTGTAAGAAGCTTAGTCTGCGCCAAGTGATCACTTTGATAAGTAGTTTAGTGCATTTAGTGATAAGGCATATAGAACTGAGGTTTTCCAACTGAATTGATCTCTGTACGTACAATCTTCATATTGTACTCAGTTTATTTTATTAATTACTTTAAGTCATTTAACATTCTTTTGTCTACTCAACCACTTTTTTTTAATATAACCATTTTCTCCAGATAGATTGTTGCTGTGTTTGCAAAAAAAAAAGAATTTAGTAGCAAATATAGTGTCCATTAAATTTTTAGATTGTGTTTTTTTGATAGGTTAAGTTAGTTGATTATAGTGCCATAATTATTCTCTTTTATTTTTTTTGATAGTTTGAAATTAAGAACCGGTTAATTTTATGAGCGAATCTAGCCACTCGGTACAACACCTGCCGAGCTTTTTCCGTTTAGCTGGCTAGAACGGGTGGTGCTCAAACGACCCCACGACAGGGGCCGAGCTTTGTAACGCGACTCTCCGGGGCTAGGTTCAATTTTTTTTAATTAATTGGAAAAAAAAATCTGGGTTCAATCATTAAAAAAACGTGTTGCAAGCTGAGTAAAATTGGCACGTCTTCTTATAGGAGGCATAATAACGTTTCACTAAGAATTTAACTAAAGCAAAACAAGTCACTAAACAAAGTTAAATGGGACTAAATTTATGTATATGAAACTTGAAATGTTTGATAAAAAAATAATGCATGCAAAAAATCCCTGGTCTGATAAGGCTGAAATATTCATCATTTCTTTCACGAGTTGTAAAGAATTTATAAACAAAAAATTATTGAAATCAGAAGTCATATACTAGGTGTTCCTTTTTCTATGTCACTTAGTATATTTTTTAGGTTACTTAGATTTTCTGTATTTATTTTACACGCAACAGTCTTTGAGGAACGATGTATCGATACTTACTAATCAAAGCCTCCCAAAGTGTCCGAAATATACATTTTTATATTCGTCAATATTTCGAAGAAATATTTTAAATACGTCGATAATATATGTGTGCATAAGACCACACGACAGAAGGCAAAATTAATATTAAAGAACTAAATAAAATTTCAAAAAAGGTTTTTAGAGGGGTCGGGGATCGATCCAGATACCTCTGTTAAGCAACGCTCTAGCCTCTGAGCTATGCCGCCGATGGATATACGTGCGTCAAAACTGAATATAAGTATACAGACAGGCAAAATAAATTATTATTATAAATATGGCAGTTAGAAAGGTGTTTATTCGAATTCACATATTGCAAGGCCTGACAAAATATAGAGGGTTGTCCAAATTAGATTTTAAATGCCTTATATCTCTATATAAAGAAATATTTTCCTCATAAAATAGAACCCTTCATTTTTTACCTTTTTTTTTAACATTATAATTTAGAAAACAATGCTTCGTAAACAACCATTCTACTTAAATGGAAAAAAACGCATCACGTGACAACTAGGGATGGGTAAAATAATCGATAGTACCCACTTCTATAATCGAGAATCAATTATGAGCATTAATAATCTTGTCTCTTCTGTTTATGTGTATAATCAAAAATAGCACAAAGTATAGCGGATCATGGCAAATATAAAACAAAAATTAAGGCGAATCGTCAGATTATGTTTATCAAATGCTATAACAAACTGCCGTTTTGACTGTTCAATAGAGAAGAAATGCCCCTGTAAGCCATGAAATTTTAAAGTCGCTATAACATGTTCCACGTCTTTTATCGAGGCTCAAAGTCGAGTTAAAAACTGTAAAATTTTGTAATCAATTAAAAAGAATCACATTACAAAATTGTAAAAAATTTAAGAGAAAAAAATCATATTTCAAAGTCTAATTGTTTTCCAAGAAAATGGTACTCATTTTTGAAATCAGTAGATTCAAAAGTAGCTAAACACATCATACTTGTAAAAATTTTAAAAACTGACGTGTCGATATCAATTTTTTAAGACCTTCCTTCAAATAATCGAAAATTTTTAAAGGATCAGATAAATCAGTGTATGATGGAAATAATATGGCATTTTATGATGGTAGATGTCCGTAATTACCTTTCACCATAAAATAACAATAATTATAAAATAAGGTAGAATTATTAAGGTATTTTCATCCTCTTTTACACTTTAAAGGCTCTAATCACCTCCGCCTATTCTAGAAAACCTGAAGAACTCAAATAAACTAAATGGAGGAAAGTTTTGAATCAACAAATGGCTTTGAAAACATGTGAGCCACGAAAATCAAGGACAGATTGTTTAGGAATTTATTCAACAAGGTCTAATTGCCTCAGGGACTTGATTTAAAATGCATTGGAGATAACATTCCCTACCCCAATACAAAACATAAGTTTAAAAAATTGAAAAAAAGGTTATTTAAGTCAAATTAATATTGTTGACAAGCATATTCTCGAAACAAAATTAGAGTTCACGCTTCTGAAACTCACTTAATATCAGACATTTACTTTTAGGTGAGGCAAGTGCATGCGTGACGCCCTTCACCCTTTCCGGAGCACAATGAAATACAGGATGTAGACGTAGCAACGAGATGTTTATGTAAATTGCTGGATTTTGCCCAAAATTAATGGAATAGGTATTATTATATTAAGTGCTATGATTAACATATGCTAATACCATTTTGCTCTGTGTCTTATCTTGAAATTGAATCATTTAAGCACCTTCCTGGTCAAAGTAAAAAAAAATAAAAACTTCAGTATCTGTCGAAAATTGAGCTTTTTAGAACATACGTATAGAGGTTTGAAGTCGAAGTAAAATTGTACTGAATTTAAGAAGAAAATCATCTTTCGAAAACAAATCGTTTTGCAAGAAGACGGTGCTCATTTTCGAATTCAGCAGGTTCAAAAGTAGCAAAAACATATTTTTCCAAAAATTTTAAAAATGGATGAGTAATTGGAGTGTAAACTAGCTCGCGTCCGCGGCAGAAAGCCACACGTGCACCCCGAGTAACGCTAAAAAACGCTAAAAGCGAACTTCAGCAGCCAGACAATCTCCAGATCTGCTGGGCTCTATACATGCATTCACGCACTTCAAAATCTTCCAACTACGGTCATTCTCAGGACCAAAAGACAAAAAATCTCGGAGAAATAATCCGAATTTGCCAAATAAACGCCGAAGGACTTAGCAGAGCTAAGAGTCAGTACGTTTCAAAGCTCTTGCTAGACCAAAACATTGACATGTCCATTATCCAATAAACCCACATAGAGAATGAAGATCAACAGCGCCGAAGTGGCAAAATCCAAGGTTTCGACTTGCTTGAGGGTACCTATCACCGTTCCTATGGCAATGCAACCTACATCCGGAAAGACATTGAAAACGTTATACTGATAAATACCAGTGTAAATTCAAATGTCCACCAAGTAATAACAAAAATAGCTGACATCACGGTGGTCAACATTTACAAGCCACCACAGATACTTTGGTCTGATAGTGTGCTAGATGTCTATCCACATCCTGCAATATACACAGGCGACTTTAACAGCCATCACACTAATAATTGGAAATACCGAATCACTGATGAGAACGGTGAGCGCCTTGCGCACTGGGCGGACTTACACGACCTGCGTCTAATCCTCGATGCCCAGGAACGAAACACGTTCAGGTCAGCTGCATGGAACACCGAAACTAACCCGGACATCTTCATTGTCTCAGAAAATGCCCGAAAACGGCCGGTTCCAATCTCGAGGAAAGTCCTGGAAAGTCCCACACAGTCAGCACCGTGGTCCTCGAGATTGGAACTAAAATCCAGATAATTCACTCCGTACCCAGGCCAAGATGGAACCTTGGGAAGGCCCAGTGGGATAAATTTGCTGCCCAGCTGGGTAAAGTCGTCAGATGGATCCCCCAGTGAGCAGTAATTATAACAGATTCGCAAAAGCCATAATAACAACGGCGTAAAAGTATATACCCCGAGGCTTCCGCAGGGAATATGTGCCGGGATGGAAAATTGAGACGGAGCAACTCTATCAAGAATTCCAGAACACTGGAGACTCTTAGATAGCTGATTAGCTTCCTAACCGCCTGGACACAGAACGCCTTAAAAAATGGGAAGAAACGACAGGCAGCATTGACTTTAAGAGATCTAGCCGGAAGGCCTGGAGCCTTTTGAAGAAGCTAGGCAGCTCTAACTCACCCACCCGCGAACCACCGGAAGTATCAGCTAACCAAATCGCTGCAAGAGTAATAGCGCTCTCTAAGGCCCCAAGCATAAGACGGTAAAACACATATATTAAGAAACAACTGACACTCCGCCGCCATACAACAGCAGCCCACCCTGAATACTCCAGACCATTCACCGTGGAAGAAGTAAATAAGACACTGGAAGACACAAAATCTGGCAAAGCACCCGAATTCGACGAAATTCACCATGAATTCCTTAAAACCTGTGGAAAGCACACTAGAATGTGGTTGAGTAAATTTTATTCTGACATCCTACTGACAGGCCACGTCCCAATGGAACTTAGGAAATCCAAAGTAATCACAATCCTAAAACCAAACACACCCAAGAACCTGCCTGAAAGCTTTCGCCCGATAGCCTTATTCAGTTCACGATACAAGTTCATGGAAAAGATGCTACTAAACCGACTGGGACCAACGATAATGGAGCATATTCCTATTGAACAGACCGGGTTCAGGCCCCATCGTAGCTGCGCCGACCAGATGATCAACTTAACAACACACATTGAAGCAGGATTTCAAAAAGAGCTGAAGACAACTGTGGTGCTCGCCGATTTGACACGGTCTGGAGTGAGGGACTCCTCTACAAGTTTCTCAACGTGGTACCGTGCAGCCGAATAGCATCCCTGTTGAACAACATGCTCTGTGATAGGCCTTTTCAAATAATAACAGGAGGGAGCAAGAGCAAAATGTGACATCTCAATAATGGACTGCCTCAAGTCTCCGTACTCGCACCTGCCTTGTTTAATCTACATATTTCCTACATGCCACACACAACGTCAAGAAAGTTCGGATATGCTGATGACCTGGCTATTGCATCGCGGAGTAAAACCATGGAGGAGGCCAGTAACATGCTGTCGGAAGATCTGGCCACGCTGGGGGTATATTTCGTCGACTGGAGACTAATCCCTAATATGAATAAAACTGAAGTGATGTGCTTCCACCTAAATAATAAACAAGCACGACTAGGGCCCCAAGTGTACTTCAACAATAACCTACTACGTTACAATCCTTATCCAAAATATCTAGGGATAACAATGGACCGAACTCTTTAATACAAAACACACTTAGAGACATCGCAGCTGAAATAAACACCAGAAATAATATAATCCACAAACTCTGCGGTACTACTTGGGGTGCGAAAGCATCGACTTTTAAAACTTCAGCTCTTATCCTTGTTTACTCCGTGGCTGAATATTGTGCCCCAGTCTGGCTAAACAGCTGCCATGTAAAGACTATCGACACCAAACTCAATGAGACAATGAGAATATGATTAGCGGCTGTTTGAGGAGCACACCTTTGCCTTGGCTCCCGGTTCTGAGTAATATTGCGCCTCCCACCAACCGCAAACAAGAGGGCTTAGTTAAGGAATAGAATAAAATGATATCGAATCCCCTACTCCCTGTGCACAGTGACCTTCTTGATGCCGGCTTGCAGAGACGGAAATCTAGATCTCCCTTACTACTGCTAGCAGAACAACTCGTGGGAGAGAATTTGTATCATCTGTTATATTATGTGAATGTGTATCTGTGACATTTTTCTCAAGAAAAAAATCCATGTAAGCCATACGCTAAATAAATTTCTTCACCTTTCTTCAAAAAATCGCAAATTTTTAAAATCGATGAAAATTCACTAATTCGGTATCGTACATGAATAAAATATTATTGGTTTTTCTCCAGTCGATTTCGATCTCCAGTTATTCGCAAACATTTCGCAAAAAAAATCGTTCAAAATCGCAGGCCCTCGGAAAATCGTGATTCAAAAATTAACCAAATAAGATGGAAAACTGCGGTTTTCACCTTTCAATAGATAAGGAATGGTTCTATAAATGTTAAAATATTCAAGCTACTTTAAGATGTTTCTTATCTTTTATAGAGCCCCGAAGTCGATGTAGAAACTGTAATGAATTTAAGAAAAAAAATCTTATTTCGAGAACTAATCGTCTAATTTTTTGGAATTAATAGAATTTGGTTGATGGTGCACCCAAGCAAACAGATCTGCTTGGCAATCTCAGTACTTTTTCCCTCATGACTTAATTTTGTTATTTTTTTTTTAAATCTTTTATCTTCCCAAAACCATGTCCTTTTAAAACGATAACGTAAAGTACCACTTCAAGTCCAGATCACAATTCGAATAGAAAATCAGTGTATGGTGGAAATAATATGGCATTTTATGATGGCAGATGTCCGTAATTACCTTTCACCATAAAATAACAATAATAAGATAAGGTAAAATTATTAAGGTATTTTTATCCTCCTTTACACTTTAAAGGCTCTAATCAATTCCGCCTATTCTAGAAAACCTGAAGAACTCAAACCAACTAAACGGAGGAAAGTTTTGAATCAACAAATGGCTTTGATAACATGTGAGCCACGAAAATCAAGGACAGATTGTCTAGGAATTTATTCAACAAGGTCTAATTGCCTCAGGGAATTGATTTAAAATGCATTGGAGATACATTCTCTACAACAATACAAAAAATAAGTTTAAAAAATTGAAAAAAAAACCATAAGGTTATTTAAGTCAAGTTAATATTGTTGGCAAGCATATTCTCGAAACAAAATGCGAGTTCACGCTTCTGAAACTCACTTAATATCAGACATTTACTTTTAGGCGATGCAAGTGCATGCGTGACTCCCTTCACCCTTTCCGAAGCACAATGAAATATAGGATGTAGAGGTAGCAACGAGATGTTGATGTAAATTGCTGGATTTTGCCCAAAATTAATGGAAAAGTTATTATTATATTAAGTGCTATGATTAACATACGCCAATACCATTTTGCTCTGTGTCTTATCTTGAAATTGAATCAATGCTTAAACACCATTTTCCAAAAATTAAAAAAATTGATGTGTCGATATCGACTTTTTTTACCTTTCTTCAAAAAATCGAAAATTTTAAAAATAGATGAAAAAATTCACTAATCCGGTAGCGTAGATGCATAAAATATTGGATTTTCTCCGGTCGATTTCGATCTCAAGTTATTCGCAAACATTTCGCAAAAAAAAATCGTTCAAAATCGCAGGCCCTCGGAAAATGTGATTCAAAAATTAACCAAATAAGATGCAGTTTTCACCGTTCAATAGAGAAGGAATGGGTTTATAAATATCATAATATTTAAGCTGCTTTAACATGTTTCTCATCTTTTACAGAGGTTCGAATTCGAGGTAAAAAGTGTAATTAATTTAAGAGAAAAATCATATTTCGAAAACCAATCGTTTGCCAAGAAAACGGTGCACACTTTCGAATTCAGCAGGTTTAAAAGTAGCAAAAAAAAGAGCGAATCTGCTAGTGCTCGAGACAATGATGTGTAAACATATTCTATATGGACATGCACAAATATTTGAGCAGCCCTCGTAAAATCACTGCGCATGGTTATGATGTGACAGCCGCTAGCACATTTCCGTCCCATTTGCCAAGATTTACCGTCATACTGCCGCGTAAGATGTTTACACGTCAAAACATCACTTTTCCAAAAATTTTTTAATTTAATGTATCGATACTCGATATCGATTTTTCTTTACCTTCCTTCAAAAAAATCGAAATTTTTTAGAATCGATGAAAATGCGTTTATTAACTAATTCGATAGCGTAGATGAATAAAATATTATTAGTTTTTCTCTAGTCGATCCGGATTTCCAGCTATTCGCAAACTTTTCGAGAAAAAAACGTCAAAATCGCTAGCACTCGGAAAATCGTGATTCAAAAATTACCCAAATAAGATGTAAAACTGC
>JAEQML010076999.1:0-13098 GCA_016904865.1 Pissodes strobi
CTTTTTTCTCTATTGATAGAAAGACTTAGTTTGACAAGTAATTCTAAGATAATTCTTTACGTCAATGGTTTATCTATAATTGTATCTAATCCACACCTTAATACTCTTATTAACCAAGGGATCATTTTTTTGTATGTTTAAAAACTGGTATCAAATAAATAATCCGTCGTCACAGTTCATAATAGTATATTATTTTATATGGAGGAAAAGTGATACTTTTCATGGCGCGCTCGTGTTTAACAGCCGAACGGAGTGAGGCTGCTAATAGAGAGCAAGCCATGAACTTTTCCTCCACATAAAATATTCTGTTTTTTCTTCAAATTTTAATAAACACTTTGTCAAAAGTCTTGGAAAAGGTTATTAAAAAAAGGTTATTGCCTTTTATTTGTGAAGAGTCCTTGCTTGATCAGGATCAGTATCAGTATGGATTTATCAAAAATAGTAGCACTCTCGCTGCGATTATGGATTTTATTAGCACCATTTCGAGAGCATTGGATCGGGAAAAGATAGTGGTTGTAGTTTTTATTGATTTGAAGAAAGCTTTTGACGTGGTTAGTCATGATTTATTATTAAGGAAATTGAAAAAATTAGGTCTGGGGCCACTATTTTTGAAGCTCATAGAAACATATTTGATGGATAGAAGGCAGTATGTTAGCTTGGGTGGTGTTAGCAGTGAATTATTAACAAGTAATTGTGGTGTACCTCAGGGTTCGGTACTCGGACCACTGTTGTATGCTTTATATGTGTTGAGCCTAAAATCTGCTCAATTAAGGGCACGATATTTTACATTCGCTGATGATACTGCCCAAGTATATATAGGCGATAATGAACAAGAGCTGGTAGACATTATTAATAATGATTTGAGTTTGTATTATAAGTGGTTAATTTTTAACAGATTAAAAATAAATATTGAAAAAACCAAATATATGTTGTTCAAGCAGAAAAATAAATGTGTAAATAATATAGATATTAAAATAAATTACGTTAATTTAGAAAATGCATCATGTGTAAAATACCTTGGTTTAGTAATAGATGAATCACTTAACTGGCAAATGCATATAAATAAAATAACACAAAAAATGTATTCACTTATACCCTGTATATATAAAAGTAGAACCTATTTAACCCATAAAACAAAAATGAATGTCTATAATGCTTTTTTTGTGTCACATCTAAGATATCTTTTGCCTATATGGGGTACATGTTGTAAAACAAGATTTAGTCATGTTCAGGTAGCACAAAATAAGGTGCTCAAAATAATGTTTTACTATGACATAGCTACCCACACAGGAACATTGTATAGTGATCTAGGCATTCTAAATTTAGAAAAACTGTTACTTCTTGAACAATGTAAATTAATTTATAAAATTCTAAACCAACAATTAAAATGTAATTCCACTATAATGTTTTCAAATGAAGTTCACAACTACAATACCAGAGCTCAATCTAATTTGTATATAGTGTATAGTAGAACTAACATAGGAATGCACAGCCCAATTGATTGTGCATCAAGGGCATTTAATGAGCTACCTAGTAAGTTAAAGAGCATACAAAATTTTAAGGCGTTTGTAAATAAACTAAAATGTTTCCTTTCTGTTTCCTTTTTTCTGAAATATATGCTTGTTTTCAAAAAAAAAAAAAATGTCGACAAATTAATGCAAAAAAATCTCTTTTTAATAGTAATAATAATAATTATTATCAAAGATAAGTTGGTTTGCAAGGCGGCTTAGACCGGTATCGGTGAATAGGCACAGGTCGTTGCTATAGTAATGTAACATAAAGCTGTCAGTGGACACTGTCAACAATAATTATTTTTTTAAAATTGCGTCTCCGATTGCGTTTTAGTTCCGTATTGATAAGCAGTTATTGAGTAAGTTCGATTAAGTTAATAACCAATTTATTCCTAAATTAGTGATTTTTAGAAATGCAGTGCACAAATTGAGTGATAAATACAAATTTTAGTTTAATAATTCTTGAGTTGTTGACGCTTGCTTTGTTGTTTGTATGTTACTATGGTAACACTTTTACCTCCGCCGGCGGAAAAGTGAAAAGTAAAGCTCCGGCGGAGGAAAAATGAAACCTCACGGCCGCCTACACAGTCGAGTAATGACGGATTTACTGACGTTTGAAGAAAATAATATTTTATAAGAGACGTGAGGTGCAAAATTTTACCCTTTTCCTGACAGGTGTAGAGATAAAGAGATCGGTCCACGATACACCTACACACGGTATGTCAACGAGCATACATAGTCTGTTTTCTGCCTAACGTGACGTCACGTGTGTCGCAAACTTTTAGATAATCCATTTAAATAACACAGGATGATGATTAGAATTTATTTTATTTGCGATTATTGCTTTATTTGGCGGACAATAGTATATTATTTTATATGGAGGAAAAGTAATACTTTTCATGGGGCGCTCGTGTTTAACAGCCGAACGGAGTGAGGCTGGTAATAGAGAGCAAGCCATGAAAAGTAACTTTTCCTCCAAATAAAATATGCTGTTTTTTCTTCAAATGTCGACAAATTAATGCAAAAACGTCTCTTTTTAATAGTAATAATAATTATTATTAAAGATAAGTGTGTTCGCAAGGCGGCTTAGACCGGTGCGGTGTCGGTGAATAGGCTCAGGTTGTTGCTATAGTAATGTAACATAAAGCTGTCAGTGGACACTGTCAACAATAATTATATTTTTAAAATTGCGTCTTCGATTGCGTTTTAATTCCGTATTGATAAGCAGTTATTGAGTAAGTTCGATTAAATAACAACCAATTTGTTCCTAAATTAGTGATTTTTAGAAATGCAGTCACAAATTGGGTAATAAATACAAATTTTAGTTTAATAACTCTTGAATTGTTGACGCTTATTTTGATGTTTGTTTGTATTCTATCTATGTTGCTATGACAACAGTTTTACCTCCGCCGGCGGAAAAGTGAAAAGTAAAGCTCCGGCGGAGGAAAAATGAAACTTCACTGCCGCCTACACAGTCGAGTAATGACGGATATACTGACGTTTGAAGAAAAAATAATATATTATGGGTAAAAAAAAATCATTTTTGTTTAGAGGATCAGGGGTTTCAAATTCGTGGGGCGACATAAAGTAGTTGACTACCATCATAGGTAAAAAACAGTAGTACATATATCAGAAAATGAAGAAAAATTAAATTATATTTCTGAAGTGAATACTTCTTTGGTTTCATAAGAGGAATTGGTAAAGAGTTATTAAATTTTTATGAGACCGGTTTCTGAAGTACCAGATATCTATTGTATAAAGTTATGAAGCCTATAATTACTATGGTTACAATTGTATTAACACTCGTCGTCATAGGAAATATTTGAAGAATAAAGTTATACATACTTTGCGAAACTGGGCATTAGTCAAACTAACCGAAAGTTGATTGGACGACTAACCCAAACTCACCAAATCTATTAAAATTGAGTATAACGAATCGGAAGCGGCTCAGATAAGTAAAATAAGTTGAGACTAAGTGAAACTAACCGAAAGTTGATGATAAACTAACCAGATCTATTAAAATTGATTATAACGTATCGTAACCGGCTCAAATGACTAAAATAAGTTGAGACTAAGTGAAACTAACCGAAAGTTGATTAGACGAGTAATCCAAACTAACCAAATCTATTAAAATTTAGTATAACGAGTCGGACGCGGCTCAGACAAGTAAAGTAAGTTGAGACTAAATGAAAGTTCGTCGACTAACCCAAACTAACCAAATCTATTAAAATTGATTATAACATATCGGAACCGGCTCAAATATGAAAAATAAGTTGAAACTAAGACTAAGTGAAACGAACCGAAAGTTGATTAGACGACTAACCTAAACTAACCAAATCTATTAAAATTGATTAGAACCTATCGGAACCGGCTCAAATAAGTGAAATAAGTTGATACTAAGTGAAAATAACCGAAAGGTGATTAGACGACTAACCAAATCAATTAAAATTGATTATAACGTATCGGAACCGGCTCAAATAAGTTAAATAAGTTGAGACTAATTGAAACTGACCGAAAGTTGATTAGACGACTAACCAAAACCATCCTAATCTATTAAAATTGATTATAAGGTATCGGAACCGGCTCAAATAAGTAAAATAAGTTGAGACTAAGCGAAACTAGCCACGTTAGATTGGGGATTGAGAGACGAATCGATTGCGAATGTTTTTGAGGTAAATACTTCTTTGGCTGCATGAGAGTAATTTTTCTAGCCTGCGTCACGACACAGTTTATGAAATTTTTGTCTCGCAAGAGAGATAAAATATATGATTCTCTCATACTCTTTCTTTCTTATGGAATCGATAAAGAAGTATTCCCTTCTATCACGTGTACTGTACTATTCGCGACTTTTTTAACGAATTTTGAAATAAAATACTTTATGAATTATTATTTTCAGTATTGCTAAACATAGTATGATGTTCACATTATATCACATTGAGAGGGAAATAAAAGAAAACCCATCGACCTTATGTCTATATAAGTATAATTTTTTTCTATAATTTATAACAATTTTCCCAAACCCTGTATAAAAAACAGTAAATAATGAAAATATTTTGACTTTGATTGGTTTATAAAAATGAGGTAAAAAGGAACAAAGCACATAAAAATTATTATTTTATTTTAAATTTTTTTGCCATTAGTAAATTTTAGCTTTTTACGTCCAATCGTTTTTTAATGTTTATAAAACTAATTTTACGATTCAAATCTCGTAGTCTGATATATGTACGGATTCTTGATAAACACAGGCGCACCTTGTAAGGAACTTCTGTGTTAGTTAGTTTAGTCATTGTTCGCATTGCTAACTTTCTGAATAAATGTTTTTCACACAGCAATGATGCCCCATGCATATTATGGAATTCAGTCTCTAAAACCCTAGTTGCATTTAATAAATCTTCTTTTGGATATAACAGGTTTCTTCTGGAAATAAAACTTAACCAATCTTGTGAAACTTGGTCAATTTTGATGTTTTTGTTTCCATCCAATTTTGTAATGTTAAAAAAATTAAAATAAAAATAATTTTTCTGTGTTTTGTCCTTTTTGCCTCATTTTTATAAACTAATCAAAGTCAAATTATTTCCATTATTTCCTGTTTTCTCTACAGGGTTTGGGAAAATTGTTATAACATATTGAAAAAAGGATACTTATATAAATATAAGGTCGAGGAGTTTTCTTTCATTTTCCTCTCAATGTGATATAATGTGAATATCATACTATGTTTGGCAATACTATAGAATAATAATTAATTTATAAAGTATAATTTATTTTTTAAATTCGTTAAAAAAAGTTGCGAGTAGCACAGTACACGTGATAGAAGTGAATACTTCTTTATAGAGTCCATAAGAGAGAAAGAGTGTGAGAGAATCATATACTTTATCTCTCTTGCGAGACGAAAATTTCATGAACTGTGTCGTGACGTGCTCTTGAAAAATCACTCTCATGCAGCAAAAGTGCTCACTTCAAAAACATTTACATTCGATTCGTCTCCCAATCCCCGATCTAACGCGGTTAGTTTCACTGACTCAACTTATTGAACTTATTTAAGCCGGTTCCGATACGTTATAATCAATTTTAATAGATTTGGTAAGTTTTGGTTAGTCGTCTAATCAACTTTCGGCTAGTTTCACTTAGTCTCAACTTATTTTAGTCATTTGAGCCGGTTTCGATGCATTATAATCAATTTTAATAGATTTGGTTAGTTTAGGTTAGTCGTCTAATCAGCTTTCGATTAGTTTCACTTAGTCTCAACTTATTTTATTTATCTGAGCTGGTGCCGATACGTTATAATCAATTTTAATAGATTTGGTTAGTTTAGGTTAGTCGTCTAATCAACTTTCGGTTAGTTTCACTTAGTCTCAACTTATTTTACTTATCTGAGCCGCTTCCGATACGTTATACTCAATTTTAATAGATTTGGTTAGTCGTCTAATCAACTTTCGGTTAGTCTCAACTTATTTTAGTCATTTGAGCCGGTTTCGATACGTTATAATCAATTTTAATATATTTGGTTGGTTTAGGTTAGTCGTCTAGTCAACTTTCGGTTAATTTCACTTAGTCTTAGTCTCACCTTATTTTACTTATTTCAGCCGGTTCCGATACGTTGTACACAATTTTAATAGATTTGATTAGTTTAGGTTAGTCGTCTAATCAACTTTCGGTTTGTTTCACTGATGGCCATTCGCACGGCCTCTCTTAATCCAAGATTAAGTTAAGGTGCACCTTATCTGGTGTATTTTTGTTGCACCATCTCTCTTATGTGTATTTTAATAATCATATAAAATTAAGCTTTGGAAGTGGTCGGGTTTAAGCCTTTTATCTCATTTCTAGTTTGTTTTGGTTTTTAATATAATTAAGCATTTCTCTTGAAACATCAGTTACCACTATGGACCTTGCAAACTTTTTAATCGATGAAGAATACGAATTGGATGAATTATTAATGTTAATAGTCCAGAAGAGTTTACCAACAATTAGAGTATTTTTATTCTTTCGATAACGTAACGTTTTTCAAATGGTTTCGTTTAAGTAAACAAACGGCTCTTAATATTTTAGAGTTAATAGAAGATGAAATTGAATACCTCTACGATCCGTGTAATATGTAATATAAGCTCCACGCCCCACTATATGACATTGAAATAAAAAAAAATCACTGAACTAAAATGTCAACGCCAATGTTCGCCAATGCCAATAGGGGGAATAGAAAAAGCATCAGAAAAGTAACCAAAATTGCAACATTGCCAAGTTTACCTAACGTTTCGCTAAGATTTCGTTAAGCCTTGGTCGCGCGAACAAAATTAATCTAAGGTGGACCTTAAAGTTGAGGGGGACTTACTAAAGTGACGATTTTAAGCAAAGCCGTGCAAACAGCCATTAGTTTAAGGTTCCAATGATTTATTAAAGAAAAAAAGAAAATATATCTAGACCCAGAGCATTGATATGCTATGCGGGTCTTACAATAAACATTTACTAACATAAGAGAAAAGTTAGAGAAAAAAAAATATACAAAAACAAGCAATTAATTACAATAATACATCAATTATCACAGAACTAAAAAAAAAAACATCAAAAAAATCGTGTTAAGGAAATATCAATCACAGCAATCCATTAAGATACCTCTTGAGGGATGACTTGAAACGTTCACTTCTCAATGTTTTCAGTTGCTGTGGGAGATTATTGTACTGTCTTAGGCCATCCGAGAGAATACTTTTAGCACCAGTTGATGTACGTATGGCTGTGGTTATAAAGTGGGTATTATTGCGGGTGTTATAATTATGAATGTCGTTATATGACACAAGTTCTAATGATGAATGGATTCTATGTAGAGAATGATTATGGATAAAAACGCATGACTGATATGTGGACAGAGATTGAATATCCAAGATTCTATTTGGTCGATATAATAGATGGGTAGGATACTGAAAAGGATGATTAAATATTTTTCTAATAGCTCGATTTTGTAAAACTTTTAAAGGTTTTAATTTAATTTGAGCAGCTTTGCTCCAAATCAGTGTCAAATATGAAAGATGTGAGCCAATTAGTGAATGATAAAGTGCTTTTCTGTGAAAAATTGGGAGGTAATTGGCAACTCGGCCAAGAACTCCAACAGCAGGAGTAATTTTTTTACATAAGTGGTTAATGTGCTGTTCCCAACTGAGCTTGGAATCTATATGCAATCCAAGATATTTAATGCTGTCTGATTTGATTAGCGGTATATTTCCCATATTTATTTGCATCCGATTCCATTCTGTCTTTTTTGATATGACCAAAAAATTTGATTTTTCACTATTCAAAGTTAGTTTGTAGAACTTCAACCACTCAAGAATCTGTTTCAAGTCACTCTCTATAATTAGTTTAGTCTCTACAGGATCTTTTCCATAATACACAATGCACGTATCATCAGCATATAACTGCAAATGTCCGGTGAGAGGTAATTGTGCTACAGAGTTAATATATGTCAAGAACAATGTGGGTCCCAGGATTGATCCTTGGGGAACACCATTCACTATATCAGCCATACTACTCACTGCATCTCCTACAGTCACAACTTGAGTACGACCACTTAAATAATCCCTGAACCATAACAAGGCAGTACCAGTTATTCCAGCATCTTCCAATGTAGACAGTAACACAGAATGATCCACAGTATCAAAGGCTTTTTTAAGATCTAGCGAAACGAGTACACAATTAATACCTTTATCAACTTGGCGTAATAGGTTGGTAATCATATCTGTAACAGCTGATGTTGTACTGCTTCCACTACGAAATCCATACTGTGCACTATACCAAAAGTTTTTCTGGTTAAGGTAGGAAACAAGTCTTCTATTCATACATTTCTCCATAACCTTAGATATAGAGCTCAATAATGATATTGGGCGATAACTATTAGTACATGTTTTGACACCTCCTTTGTATAAGGGCAGAACTTTAGCAGTTTTCAATCCACTTGGAACAGATCCCGTAGTAAATGTCAGATTTATTAATTTAGCAAGAATGATTGACATTTCTTCTTTAAATTGTTTTAACATATCACCTGAAACACGATCTGTTCCACATGCCTTCCTTGGTTTTAACTCGGAAATTAATTCTTTAACTTCTTCAGGAGTAGTATGTTCCCAATTATGCATATAATGATGGTTCAATATAGGGGGTTTTACATAGCTGGATTGTGGTATTTTTTCCGCCAAAGATCCGCCAATTTCAGTGAAATAAGTATTAAATATGTTTGCAATACCCTTAGAATCCTCTGTAACAACATCATTTATATGAAGTTTGGAAACTAAAGTCTGTTGTTTACTTGTTTTATTTTGTAACAGTGAATTTATTACTGACCATATTCGTTTTGGATCTCCAGCAGCGCTCGCAATCTGATTTTCGTAATATTCCCTTTTGGCTTGTTCAACTGCTGCTTTTAAAGTGTTTTGAAGGTTTTTATATTCATTATGGAGTACTGTGCTATTAGGAAACAATTTATGCCTCTTATAGCTTACATCTCGCTGTTTTATTAGGTTGTGTAAGTGAATATTGAACCAAGGCGCAGTTTTATTCCTAAAACGATCTTTAACAGTTCTCTGTGTAATGTTATTTTGAAATACTCTAACAATTTGATCACATAGAAGACTTGGATCATGCCACAAGGAGTTTGCAATATGTTGGAGATCCATTCTGCAAGATGGTTCATTTAAGCTGGTAAATGTGTAATAAGATTGTTTTTTGGGCGGAATAACTTGTTTTATTTGGACCATTTGTATTCTGTGATCACTTAACGAGTAGTCAATAACAGCTAATTTCTTAGTGTGGCAACAATCCCTTGAAATTACATAATCAATCAATGTTTTTGAGTTGCCTTGCACTCTAGTTGGTATTGTTTTATTTAGATTAACATAATTCAGTGATTCAATCAAATAGCTAAGCGAATTTGTATGGTTGTCATTAGTATCCAAGTAGTTGATATTGAAATCTCCCAGTATTACTGTGTTTTTGTTAAGTTTGTTCATTTCTTCCATCTTATCCTCCAAAATATCCAAAAATATGTTTTTGTTGAAGTCTTGAGGTCTATATATTGCCCCTAAAATCATATTAACTTCATCCAGTCTTATGAACAACATAGAACATATACCACCTAATCTATCAATTTCTGTGAAATTATAAAATTGTTTCACCAAAATACCAACACCACCACCTACTTTATCCCTTGTTTCATATATGGAGTTATATCCCGGTAGATTAAAATATTTTTCTTCACCTGGGAATAGCCAAGATTCAGTAATTACTATTGCATCGGGTAGATTAACAAGGTTAACAAGTGTTTCAATTTCATTAAGTTTGTTACGCATAGAACAAGCATTCATGTACAGTATTGTAAAGTTGTCTGACAGCTTACTATTGTTAGTTTTGAACTCGTCAAGATCATTATAAAATTGAATGTAATTTGCCATTTCTGATAAATATTTTCAACATGTCCGTGCTTTCGTAATCGTTGGTACGAGCTTATTTGTTGACACAAACCTATTTTTTTGAAATTCCCAGTTTATCGATATCTTCTTGACTTGTTAAGCGTATGGAAGCCTCACCTTCAGATTTCCTAAGGTAGACTTTTCCATTTTTTGTCCACAAGAATTGATAGCCATTGTTTTTCTTAAATTTATATGCCATGTTGAACAGATTTCTATTGGACGCAGTTAATTCTTCATTTATATAAATTTTTGTTGGCTTGCTATTCAGGTTATTGTTGCAACTTAGCATATCCGAACATATATTGCGGTTCTTTCGACTACCCAAAAGTTTCATTTTTATTTCTTGACTACAACATTTCGAGACTATTATAGTACCCCTCTTAGTTTGCTTTGTATAACATTCCCTAATTTCATGCTCTTTAATATTACTTTGAAGTAAGTCATCTGCTATTTCCATTACAATAGATTTTGGATCAGTCGTCGAACTATTTATTTGTGTTCCATGAATCTCGACATTGCAGGATATTTCCTTAGTTTCCAGTTCACTGAGACGTTCTTCAAGTTGTTTAACTTTGACTGATAATGTATTGTTTTCCTTTTTAATGGCACGCACTTCATCAAGCACACTTTTATTTTCCTTGACTAAGTCATCAAATTTATTGGACATAAAAACAACAGCATCCTGCAACTCTTTTAAGGTTTTCACAACATCAGAGGATGACATCTCCAAAACTAGCGAAGTCCCAGGAGTTTGCTTTATGTTTCTTTCGTCCATAACCTCACTTTTGTCACATGCTGAACATTTTAGAGAACCATTGAGAACCGTACATGCCCTTTTAGCACAACTTTCGTGGAAACAGTTTGTTTTACAAAAATTACATATAACATACTTTCCTACAGATTTTTTACAGTAAAAACAATATTTATCTGCAGAGCTCATGTTTACAAACACACACTTGAAAAAATTCAACTTATTTTACTTATCTGACTCGCTTCCGATACGTTATACTCAATTTTAATAGATTTGGTGAGTTTGGGTTAGTCATCCAATCAACTTTCGGTTAGTTTGACTTAGTCTCATAAAAATTGACTAAATCTTTACCAATTCCTCTCATGAAACCGAAAAAGTATTCACTTCAAAAATGTAATATAGTTTAATTTTTCTGCATTTCTGATATATCTACTACTAATTTCAATCTGTTTTTTAGTCAACTACTTTATGCCGCCCCACGAATTTGAAACCCCAATGATCCTCTAAACAAATATGATTTTTTTTACCCATAATATATTATTTTGTCCGCCAAATAAAGTAATAATCGCAAATAAAATAAATTATAATCATCATCCTGTGTTATTTAAATGGCATATCTAAAAGTTTGCGACATACGTGCCGTCACGTTAGGCAGAAAACAGAATATGTATGCTCGCTGACATACCGTGTGTAGGTGTATCGTGGATCGGTCTAGGCAATGTTTTTTTAAACTAGAAATACACAGCCAGCTAACATGCCATCCACACATTGAAGTTAAACTAATCCTCTTTGGCAATTATAAATTTAAAAAGAGATTAACCACTAAACAACTAGTTTTGTCTACTATGTACTGATTTATAGTCATTCAAGATTTGTGATTTTATGTTGGAGACATACCCCTGGTTTAAATGGAATTTTTGTTTTACAAAAGAGAATATAATATAACTTTGATTCTCCACAACTTGTGAGGCGACCCTGTATATTCCAATTTATCACTGATATGTAGACGTTTGAAAGCCCTACAACTTTTGTATAAGACACTTTTTGCTAGCTCCTGTATATTTTGAGATAATCGATCGTTCTGATACTTTATCCTAACACTGTATATGAAAAACCCTCATCGCACTAGTACTCTAGTAACTATATCTCATAAACTACCAAAAACGTTTAATTAATGACTCATAAATGTTTTGAAACAATCTCTAAGAATTTGTTTGATAGAGATTACATTTTAGTCGTTCAATAAATATCTGACCATTGATATTTTAAATTGAATTGATATATTTTTTTATTATTTTGTGGATGTCTTGCTATCCTAATTAATTATTAGTCCTAATATTGTTGAATAAATACGTATATATGCTGGTAAATTTTTACTTCTTATTTTTCATGATTTATATATTTTTATTGCAGTGGCTCGACTGCGTACATCAACTTATCAGTCAATTCCCAGTATGTTTTGAATTTTCTCACAACTACCTTATCAAGTTAGCACAGCACACATACTCCAACTTATATGGTACTTTCCTATGTAATACTCAGAAACAACGAACGAAAGTCGTACATGGAAGAACCTTTTCCATTTGGGAATTTTTAAGTTCGCCCAGTTTTAAGAATCACCTATATGCACCTACACAGAGTTCTGCCTTCGCTGGTAGGGTAAGTATCATATACTTATAACTTTAGAAACTTGAGATGGTGTCCAAAAAATAAATGTCATTCTGATGGTTAAATAAGAACTTAAACATTAATGCAGTAAAATATCAACTATTATAAAAATTACTGCTGTAATTTTTTTAGATATAGGGAATTTTGGGAAATAAAGCCAAGGATTACAAATGGTTTAATACACGCAATAAATCAAAGATAAGATAAAAAATACATCAATATCAAGTCTCAACATTGAACTGGAATATAAATATGACTGAGATAAATAATTTAAATAAATCGTTTAATAAATGTTAAAAATGGGTACTACAAAATAGAGATAGAAAACAGTAAAGGCACTGGTGGCTCGTGGTAAAATTTTGGGTAGGCCTGGCCATCAAATATAAATCCGAGTATAAAAATGGTATAAAAGTGTTAGCTGTACTTTATAATGTTCAACTATAAAAAATGTGATACAGATGTTTATTTCAATTTTAATTATTCTCATATTCTAACGGTGACGAACAGTGGCGTAGCTAAACCAAACGTAGGCGTCGGCGGAATCCGCTTTGCGAGGCCCTCTTTATATCTCGGTTGACGGTTATGAAAAGTGCTTATCAGTGAAATTAAACAGCAATACCTGATAAGAACGAGTTTATTGTTAAATAACCTGTAAATAACAACTACCTCTAAACATTTAAAGCTAGTCAAACATTATACAAACAGTATAGTATAAAACATT
>JAEQML010077000.1:0-13098 GCA_016904865.1 Pissodes strobi
TAATAATAATAATAATAATAATAATAATAATAATAATAATAATAATACGTTTATTGCCATAAAAAATTCATAAAATGAACATCGACAAAGTCATACAGTGATCTAATTCTAAATTACATGAAATGTCAAATAAATTATTGTAAACAACATATAATCTAATAAGTACCTATAGAAAGGAAACATATAAAAAAGAAAAAAAAAGTTAAAAAAAAAAGTTACGCCCCCACTTTTGTACGATAAACAAAACAATCACAATTACTTCGGTAATTTCAGACAAAGGAGGAGTTAGACTCTAGGCACCATTTAAGAAATCATGAAGGGAGTAATACTCCTTATCAATTAGAAACCTTTTTAAACGAGCCTTAAATTTACTTTCACACTGCTCATGCCTCAGGTTAGAAGGTAGGGCATTATACACCTTAATGCACCCAATAAGTGGGCTCTTATCGTAAAGTGTGGTGTAATGGACAGGAATGCTTAATTCATTTCTACCACGAGTTATCATATCACTATACAAGTCACCATTTCTTATGAATAGTTGCAGGTTTTTTTTGGAGAACTGAGCGGTGTTAAATACATACAAAGATGGCACCGTCATAATATTCAGCTGCTTAAACTTACCTCTACACAACTCATGGTACCCCATTCCCAGCATTAGTCGGATGGCCTTTTTTTGAGCAATAAAAACTTTATCTGAATGAAGAACGGAAGTGCGATACCAGAAAATTATACTGTAAGAGATTATAGACTGAATACAAGCATGATAAAACATAAGAATGCTATTCAGGCCCATCTGGTCCCTCAAGTACCTAATGACATATAAAGATGAGCTTATCCTAGATAGAATTGCAGTAACTTGGTGGTTCCACTGCAGCTTCTGGTCGACAATCACTCCAAGAAACTTAACACGCTCCGAACTATTAAGATTTACGTTGTTAATTTCAACCTGCAGGGCCTCATCATTGCCATGCCTAAAAAGAATGAAAGCAGTTTTATCTATATTAAGGCGAAGATGGTTTTTCATGCACCAGTCTGACATTCTGCCCATGACATCGACAATCTGACCTGAAAGGGCAGATACACTAAGATCAGAAACAATACAAGAAGTGTCGTCGGCAAACTGGTATAAGGCAGTCAAGTTAATCTGTTTATGAAGGTCATTCACAAACATTATGAAAAGGATGGGGCCCAGTATGGATCCCTGGGGAACTCCCCCAGTCACACTTCTTGTATCCGAATATATCGTTCTGCTGCCACCAGTTCCTGAATTGATGGCAACAATGAACTTTCTATTGTTCAGGTATGATCTAAGCAGAGCGTTTGGAATTCCCCGAATACCCAAAAACTCAAGTTTGAGCAGTAGTAGCTCGTGATTTATCATATCAAATGCCTTACTAAGATCAAAATAAATTCCGCCCACGATTTTTTTCTTATCTCTTTGTTCAAGTATATAGTCAAGTGATTGAAATATTGCAGTTATTGTAGATCTTTTGAGTATGAAGCCATGTTGACCAACATAAAAGAGGTTATTATTCAAAAGATAGGTCAACAATCTCACATAGATAACCCTCTCAAAAATCTTTGAAAAAACGGGTAACAATGAAATGGGCCTATAATTACCAATATCCTTTTTGTCTCCTTTCTTGTAAATTGGAATCATTTTAGCAGTTTTAAGTAAATCGGGAAAAACTCCACTTTCAAAGCAATCGTTAATCAAATTGGCCAGAGGAATACATATATAATCAGATACTGCCTTTACTACCGTTGATGGGACATTATCAATACCGGCAGAGAATTTCGGTTCTAGTCTTCTTATTATTGAAGCAACTTCAGGGGGAGTTGTGGGCTCCAAGAAAAAGGAGTATGGCACAGCATCTAAATCCAAAGAATCTGCCTTTATACTAGACGCCACACTATCAGACAAATCAAATTGTGTTGCAAACATATCCGCAAGGACCTCTGGATTCCGAATAATACAATTACCACATTTAATTTCTATTTCTGGCGGTTTCCTTTGTTTTGCTCTATTAATTAGTGACCAAGTAGTTTTTGAGACGTTAGAGGAGTTTTTGATTAAATTATTATTGAAGAGTATTTTCTGTTGTTTGATGTTTTTATTATGTTCCTTCCTACTCTGTTGATATAATTGAAGTAGTTCAGGATTATTGGTTCTTTTATATAAAGCATATGTGTCCCTAAGATCCTGTGACCGTTGTTTAATTTCTTGTGTCACCCACTGCTTAGAAGTTTTACCAGTTTTTGTGGTGGTCTTCCGCAAAGGAAAACATATATCAAAATAATACCCAAAAATTTTGGCAAATGTCTCATAACGACTACCGACGTCAGGAGAGGCATAAACATCCTGCCATTCCTCACTTCCTATCTTATTAGCAAAATATTCAATATCCTCCTTCAGAAAATGTCTTTTATAAGTATTGACGCTGTGATACTTTAATTCCTTAAGATGCATAATGAGTGCGCAATGATCAGACATACCAGTATCAATTATATGACTGGTATATTCATTAGTACTTAAACAAGAAAAGATATTGTCTAGTTGTCTACCACCGGTTGAGGTAATCCTAGTTAATCCCCTAATATTTGAAATCAGATTGTAAGCAGTGAAAAGATTTATTATTTCCGCAGTGTTCCCGTCCTCTACACCAAAATAGACGTTGAAATCACCACACACCAAAATAATTCTATCGTTGCGATATATTTCATCTAGAAGTTGAGTCATTAAGCTCATAAAATTAATGATACTACTATCGGGAGAGCGATAAACACTTAATATTATATAGGCTTTACAATTAAATTTCAGTTCAACCACACAAAACTCACATTCCCTCTGAATTGGCCTATTCACAGTTTCTAACTCTCTACAATAAACAAGGTCACTATTAATATATATAGATGTGCCGCCTCCTCGAAGAGTGGATCGACAATACGAATCGCCCAGACAATAATTATTAAGATGATAGAAATTTATTTCGTCTTGTTTCAACCAATGTTCATTTAAGCAAATTACGTTTGGTTTCAGCTCACAAAGAAAGGTTTCAAATTCATTGATCTCATTTCTTAAAGTTCTTATTTTTAGAACTAGTAAAAAACAGTTTATAGTTATGGCGCTTTTTGCTCGGGTGGCGGAACATCTAAAAAAATGTCATTTGTTATCATATCATCGCAAGTTTGCCCAAAATTTGCATCAATATTTACATTTACATTGTCACTATTTTGATTATTAGTTTGCAAAGGTAGGATACAACACTCACCACTATCTAATGGCTCTTCATATACAGGGTGTTCCATTTAAAAAAATTAAGGTTATGCGGTTTTTTGACATTTGACAGGCAATTATTTTATTTTGACATTTCTAAAAGATAATATATAAAAAACCACCCAACTTTTGAATTTAAGTTTTTTTTGTATTACCGGTAACTGAACTTCCAGGCTATCTGATATTTCGAACTATTTGAAAAATAAGTAGAAAATGACTAATATAAAAATCATATCGAATCAAATATGGTAATATATCAGTGTTAGTAGTAAAAAAAATTCCATATACCTATACCTCGGTTGAGAAGGCCATTATTAACCTCGCACATTATATCCTTCGGCGCTACGCCCCTCAGGATATAAAAGTGCTCGGTAAATAATGGCTTACTTCTCAACCTAGGTATATAATATACTGTTTTCAACTCTCAGTTAATAAAAGGGTATAAAGGAATAGCCTACCCACAGATCAATTTTTTTAGATATTACTTTTTCAATAACTGAAAGCAAAATTTTAGCTTCAACGATTTAACAATGAGTAACATTGCGGGCAGAAGCTCAGCTAGCTATAAATTTAGATAAATTTTTTTTATTCAGCGCTTTAAAAATGGTACAGAGAAGGGTCAATTCTGTTGTATAATTTGACAGTAATGAAAGAGAAGGAACGCTAAAATATTGCAATCCGACTCTTGGTAGCCCCATTCAGACAAGGCCCATAAACGATATTTCCATAATGGCATATTGAGAAAACAATAGGTATATTCGCACCTTTCCAAGTTTAAAATTAAGAAAATGTCTGTTTGAGTTACAGTATGATCGCCTCTATTAACCAGAAACATGATCCGTAAAACGCAAATTTATATCCATTGGTAAACCTACATTCCGAGCAGATTCTGTGTATGAAATGCTTTTATAAAATTTGGTCCAACCAGCGTCAGAAACTGTTCCTTCCAGAGACACTGCTGATCACATAGCTGACAGGTTTGAAGCGAGCCCGTATTTCAATAGCCGAATGAGCCAATATCGAAATACATATGCGTGCTTTGCATCAAGTAAAATATATTAAAATCATTGGCTGGGACTAGTATTTTTTAATGGAACTTTAGTTTTGATTCTTATCTATTTATCGTACACCAGACTGCCAGTTTTCGAGACGTTGCTGATAGATTTGATATGACCATAAATAGGGAAATACATCGACTCACTATATTTTTAGGTAATTTGTCCCTCGAAATACTAAAATGGACAAATGAAAATTAAAAATAAATCAGTGAATCATTTCCTTGCTAATGGATTTCCTAATGTAATTAATTGCAGCTATTGACGGGACCCATATAAAACTAGATAAACTAACAAGCAGGAACTAAAAAGGTTCATTTAATCAATATGGACTAAAGCCGTTGAAGGTAAAGGATATACTTTAGTTCCGGCAGTACAAAAAATAGTCAGAAGTACAAAAAATAATGTACCTATATACCGTGGGGCTAAAAGTGCATTAATCCCATGAATGGTTCTTGCTCTCGGGTAGAGCCCTCAAGCAACAAAGTCCATTCACGGGATTAAATGAGTCACTTTAGTTCCTAGATAATAATATATAGTTAATATGCTATTAAGTCCACATAAAACGTGAACAACTTACACCAAAATATTTTCATTATCCATCTAATGAATAATTCTTTTCTTTCTGCAAGCTGTTTGTGATCATAGAAGAACAATAATAGACGTTTTTCTAGGATATCCTGGCTCTATGCATGACAGCAAACTATTTAGAAACTCTGAACTGAAAAACAGCCTGAAAGAGAAATGCGGAGAAAAGTATCTTCTCGGAGATAGTGGCTATCTTTTGTTTTCCAATTTATTAACCCCTTACAAAACAGGGGCAACTTATCTAAACGACAGCAAAATTATTTTAATTTTAAGCTATAAAAAAATAGCATTGCTTTGGTTTATTGAAGCAGAAGTTTCGACAGATGTACTATCTAAAACTGAGAAAAATGAGGTTCATTTAATATTTTATCAGAGCAACACGCGTAATTCATAACATTGCATTAAATGACAACTTTGTTGCGGATAATGCATATGTGCAAGTGTATAATTATATACCAGGTGACGAACAACAAAATGATGAAGAAGTGGAAGACGTGGGAGCTCGGGCTATTAGGAATCAGATAGCAAACAGTTCACCAATGTAAAGGTCACTATGTTGAATGGAATCTGTATACCTTGTATTATAGTAAAAACACCAATATTTTTCCCATTTATTGTTATAGAAACATGTTCTGATGTAAATCCTTATTTATTATATAATCGTAAAGCAAATGATTAAAAAAAGGAAAATAATAAAAAGGCCCCAGGCTAAAATAACATTGAAAGTAAATTTTAGTTATGTTACAAGTAAACTATACAGGGTGTTTTGAATTATCGAGTAAAATGCTTAAAATTTTATATAGCTGGTATAATAATACCAAAACTAAACTTTAATCAACACCATTAGATATAAATGACATTGTTAAAGAACTATCGACCATATCGTGCGTCTATTTGATTCAAAATTACTAGACCTATGCCATTTTAAGCTTTTTATTGCACACTGCGAAACACCTTGTAGAGTTTACTAGTTAGAAAAGCAACATTTACTCATAATGTTGTTGCAGCATCGTGTCCTAATATTTTCTTTCTCGAATCATGTCATTGACTAAATGATTGAAGAACATATGAGATTTTACAATAATGCATGCTTATATAGCGAATAGAGTTAAATTGGGAACCAATACTAATGTTCCCAGTCCCCAATATTTTTTAGCAGTGCATATACACATTTAGATATTGATTTATTGAACGAAAACAACAAATAAAACAAAGTATGTTAAGAAATAATTAGAAGACTTGCAAGGCTGCGAAGGAGATTCAGAGCAGAATTTCCCCTAGGATAGTTTGTCGTAAATACCCTAAGATATCAAGATCCACCCTTCAATTCAGAAATCATAATAAGTTTGTTAAGTCTTCCGTTAGCTCATTTACCATTCTTAGCCTTGTGGAAGGAAACGGGGTAGCTTTGCCGGAAAGAGGACAATCCAAACCTCGTGTAAAAATTTTTTTGCTGACTATACTCGTCAAAATCCATTAACTGATAATTACCCTAGGTATGGCTGGTATAAAGCATTTTAAAAAAAGCGTCCCGAATTAACAGAAAAAACATTTGATTTGTTATCATTTCCGCGTCTTCAAAGATAAATTAAACCGATATTTAGAAAATGATTCAACGACATCGAATTCTATTTAAAAGAAAAAAATTCACAGTCTCTTATAAAGATGGAACCGGGGGAGGGGGGGGGGGGACATTGGAAATGGTGAATTAAGAAACAAAAATGTGATTTGTGTTGTAATTCAAATAGTTTTTAAAAGCAGAGTTAAAATAGTAAAAATGCAAACACGAGTGTTTATAACATATTTAATTAAAGAAATGCATATTTAACATTAATAAATATTATCATAATTAATAAGTCAAATAATAATATTTAAAAAAAAATAAACTAAAAATGAAAATTAATGAAAAAGGTGCGGATATGAAGACCTAAAAAGTTACCCTCCACCATGGGCGTAGACAGGGGGGGGTCAAGGGGGGCCATGGCCCCCCCTGAGAATTTAACTGACTTATTTTTGAACATACCATTCATGCCGGACCATTCAAGAGGGTGCCAAATCCTCGTTTTTTAAAGAATTTAATGACTTTTGGGTAAAAATTGGGAGTGGCACCCCCAAATTTTCCGCCTTCGGCGGCTTAGCCTTCCCTCCTGGGTATCACTGCGGCCTTGTCCACGGTTCGCCCCCCCTGGGAAAAAATCCTGTCTACGCCCATGCCCTCCACTTTAAGATAGGAAATATTATATATTAATATATAATTATTATTAGCCTTAGCGTTACTGTAATGTTTTTACCTTGTTCCGATTCATTTTAGCCCGTTTTAGTGCTTTTGGTTACTTTGGTTATTTGTTCAATCAACCTTCCGGTCGTTTTAGTAAGTTCCAATTTATTTTAGTCATTTGAACCGACTCCGATGGGTTTTATTCAAATTTAATGTTTTTGGTTAGTTTTAGTTAGTCACCAAAATTCGATTCGCTTTGGTTAGTTTTCACTTACTTTAATTTTTGTAACCTATTCCGATACGTTTTAGCCCGTTTTAGTGCTTTTTGTTACTTTTGGCTTATCAATCAATCAGCTTTCGGATAGTTTTAGTTAGTTTTAATTTATCTTAGCAGTTTAAACCGGTTCCGATATGTTAGAACTAATTTAAATGTTTTTGGTTAATTTTAGTCGTCAACATTCGGTTAATTTGGGTTAGTTTCAATTTACTTTCATATTTTTAATCTGTTCCGATACGTCTTAGCCCTTCTGGGGCTTTTAGTTACCTTTGGTAAGTAGTTCAATCAACTTTTGGTTAATTTCAATTAGTTTTAATTTATTTTTGTCATTTGAACGGTTTCCGATACGTTATAACAAGTTTTATGTTTTTTTTTTTAGTTATGGTTAGTCGCTAAAATTTGTGTTAGTTTTAACTTACTTTAATATTTTTAATCTGTTTCGATTCGTGTAAGTCAGTTTTGGTGCTATATATAAACAAAAAGAGGGAAAAATAAATAATATGGAGACAAAAATTATTATAGATAATACAATTGATATAGGTGAAGACGAAAATATAGTCTTGTCTGTTCAAGACGACATTGATATTTCTACCTGGGACATCGTAATAGAAGAGAATGAGATTATACGTGATATCTTACGAAAAATACCTCCACCACTTAAAGAAAATCCCTCCCGTATAATTGTACCACAAAAAATTGTTTAGACATCAACATGGGTGAATATTTATTTACTTACGACACGCCTGAATGAAAAGGAATATAAAATACAGAAAAAATTGCCATACAATATTAGTTCTACATTTTGGAAAGAAAGGAAAGATGAGAAAGAAAAATAGAAACAAAAAAAGTGGAGGAAAAATGCAAATAAAGGTTGGAACGAGCATCTAAGAAAATAAAAAGACAACAAGAAATAGCTGAGTAGAAGGAGAGAAGAAGAAAAACAGAAACACTAGTCACAAACAATAGGCATTTTAACAAAGAAAACTGTTAAAGGGAAAATAAAACTGGACAGTAAAGACAGCAAAAGAGTTAATGTGGTTTCTGATATTGCTATAAAACTGAATATTTGTAGAAATGATTTGGAACGTATTAGAACCAAATGCAATAGCTTTTAGAATATTTAGCTAAAGTATCAAGGCAAATCTTTAAAACAGAAGAAAATAATTTTTCTTCTAAAAATATCATTCACATTTCAGGAATGTGTTTTGTTTGTTCATTTAATATTACTAAAGAGCAGTATGGTCACAAATGTAATCAGTGCCTTCCAACCTATCACCTTAAATGTATTATAAAGCGGAATTTGAAGAAATCAAATTCAGATCTTTTCCTTGTTTGACTTGTCTTAAAAACACTCAATACTAAAGACTAAAAGCTGCTTGCTTTCTATTTAGTTTTATTATTCTAGGTACTTATTCTATAATTCACCAAACCAATGTTCATGACTGGTATTTGATTTTATTAGTCACATTTAGTTATATAACCTTCAACTAAATAAAGTATTTTGGCTAACTTTTTAACTTATTTATTGCTTAATTAAAGAAGGTACGTAGTAGGTAATTTGGGCGGCCAATAACTACATTATTATTGGGCCATTAACTGTGTAAACAGACCAGTTTTTTCTTGACTTTCCATAAAAGAGAAATTTTTAAAATCATATTCAAAAACTAAAAAATAAGTACAAAAAATAAAAATAATTTTCATCAGAATCGCTACTGTTTCCTCCCTTGGAAGAGGGTGCCTTTTGAAGAGTTTCTGTTTCAGGTTTTCTTCCCAAAAAACTGTTGGTATCCTGATGGTTGGAATGGCTGATAGCCTAATGGAACTTTATGTAGGTCCAATGGTTGGAGTTTGAAGGATATTATTATCATTTGTATGACACTTGTGAGGGCGCTGAGTATTTCTTTGCAATTTCTTTACAATTAAATAAATAATTCATTAAAAATAGATATACATTTATATTGCTTGCTCTTTCAACCTCTCTTTGATGAATAAAAAATAATCCGTTAATGCAAGTGGTTGTTTAAAAAACTCGGGAGTCATCCTTGGATTCCGTTGAATTTGGCTTCTTTCTCGTTTCAATTTTAATACCTTTTGATTTTGGGCTAGTACTAGGAAAAGTAAAGCCTTGAATAGACTCTGTTTCTGACATAGGTAAGTTTACTAATTGTAATATTTCAGTATTCCAGATTTCATCCTCGACTGATATTTAAATATCTACTCGGTCAAGAGCTGATAAGGGACGACGCGACGTCCTGAAATTTATTTTAATAATGTAAAGAACTCACATTCCACCCCATTTGCCATGCTTTTTGAGCTATTTCTGAGGCTTAACGTCTTTCATTTATTCTTCATTGATCGGCAATTTTGGATTGAAATCCTATTTAATGTTTTTTTTTTCAATTAGTTTATATATTTCACTGTTCTTCTAAGGTTTACCATCAAATATTTGACATATTTTTTATGCGAGAAATATTTCGAGTATGCATAAAACATTTTCGCGCCAAAGAATCCTCAATTAGTCCAAGCGGTTCAGCAAAGAAAACGGCATTTTAGGTTGGAAGCAAGCCGCTTTGCATAAGTTATCTAGAGACCTAAAAAATGATTTTATCCGAAGAAACCAAAATTTGGTCCCAAGATGGCGGGTATTTTCCAAAATGACCAAAATTCCATATGATAATATGAGATAGCGAGAAACATCACATCAGTATCAACTGTTCGGACAATGACTGAGCGAGCGCCGTTTGCCACCATGTCTTGAAAAAAACGGATGATTTTTTTCATCCGCTTCTTCCGTGGATGGCAAGTGGAGTCAGCAAGAGATGTGCGGACACCTTGGGAAGCAAAACTGGTATCGCCAATGTTTGATACCACTTGAAGGGAACCGATTCCCTTTACAGCTGACGCAGCCAAGAAGTAAAACGCTCTTCCTTATTTCTTGGGATCTTATGAAAGTCCATACATTTCCCAGGTAGCCTGCCGGACGGTGAAACTTGCCTGCGGATACCTTTTCCGCGATTTTGGCGTGTTGCATTCTTTACTCCGTAACCAGAATATTGATCCCACAGAAGATCCACTTTCTGTGCTTTGAAATGAGATGCATTATTTAGGATATATGGCTTCAGCTCTGTTACGGGTGGAAATTCTTTTTATTTTTAGAAGTCATTATAGGAAGGTATATTGCTTGGATAACCATCTCTACTATTTCTCGATAAGGCCGAATCTGACTAGTTTCATGACAGCAGCAGGTAAATTGTCATTTAATGTATTTGGATTAATGACAATCGGACAATTTTGACGTGTTTACAGAATTTTCTGTTTATTAATCTAGAAGGATATGAAAAACAGGAAAATAGGTTGTTATTGATTAGCGTAGTCAATTGTTTCTTCAGTGGCTACAAACTTTCCCTGGAGCGAGGAAGTAGCTCCCTGAAAGTACATTTCATTTTGAGATGAAATAGGTTGTATGCCGATTCAACCCTTGGGGAGATGAGGGCAATTGTACAGTAGAAAGTTGAATTCTACCAACGGCCGTAATGGCGATTATCCCATACTTTCTATAAGCTATCCAGGAAGGTTTTGGTAAACCCCAGTTATGGGTGAGTTGTTTTAAGATGTTTGTGAATGTAAAATTCCAATCAGTTTCTCGAGCCGAGTTCAGCATTCGTTTAATGTTAATATTTCATAGTAAGTTGTTTTGATGGACTAATTTCCGTTTTAGGGTTCTAGTTTTGGATTCCCCGTAGGGTCGTAGAGAAACTTTTGGAACCGTACAAACTAGGCTACTCCTTAGTTTTTTTTTTGGAAGACAGCAGAATATGTCGGATGACAGATTTAGGACAATGTTCTAGCTGGTTCGTTGACAGTGACAAGTCCGGGCACGGTTTTCCTTAGAAGTCCGAAAAGTAATATGAAACTTCTTTATCTGATTTTCGGGACGTCTAGGAACAAAGATAAGTGATTAGAGAGAATTTCAGCATTACCGTAAAGACTATTATTAATTATCAAAATGCAGTAACATAACTGGTATTTTAACAGCTTGAATAATTACCATAGTATTTATTTTCGAATATCTCAAACACTAGGGTTTTAGATAGTAACCATTTGTGAAGTGTAGCTACGCCGGCATAGTTCCATTAGTTTACTCTTTTGGGTACTAGATTTTTGAATATTTTCTAGTGCTTTTTATAACCAAGGAATCTATCTATTTTCCTTTTTCTTTTTCTGGCGGTAATATCAAAATCGTAACATAGCATTTGATTTGGCTTTTGTTAGGAACTTGCAACTTGGGCTTACGGAGAGATAGACCTATTCTATCCGAGTTAAATTAACATAGAATAGTTTGTGTGGTAACGTCCGGTAAAGTTATCGCCGACTAGATTGCAGAGTTCGGGCAGAGCGATACGTTAAGGTTAACGTTCTAACATTACATTTTTTTATGACACATTTTAAAACTCCAATCTAGACTATCAATTTAACAAGAGGGTGTGTTTAGTTGATCAGAAGTCTGTGACATTACGAAAATTTTACTACGGGGTAGCTGGTTCTCTCGTTCTAGGGATTTTTTTATAAGGCTAGAGGAGCTTACTTTTCTTAAAATAAAAGCGTTGGCCTCAATACTGATGTTATTTTGTTTGAATGAGATAATCAAGAACTGAACTGATAATAGAGCACAAGTAACGTAGAATACGACAGGTAATTATTTTCATATACGATACTAGTTTGAACTCATTTCTTTTTATTTCCCAGTTTTTTTTAACTCTGTTCGTAACAATAACGATAGGGCTTTGCCAACAAAACTAAACTTGGTGGCGTCCAACTTCGACTTTGACTTTAACTTATCTTGATTTATTTTCATATCCTCGTACACTATTTGGAACTTGTTGCATGGAGAAAGATAGACATCGGACCAACCTGACCTGAGCAAGTGTAGGTGGTTTTCAGAGGGTGCTGGAAGAAGATATTGGGTATAGTTAATACCTGCCATCGTGTTAAAGAACTGCGCCAACGAACTAACACCCGTTTTTTCCAGGCTTTTTTCTCTGTCTTACGGAAAAGGGATTTACCCGTCGTCTTGGAAAGTCGCTCGAGTGCAACCTGTTCCAAAAAAAGGCAAGAAAACCACGCCCTCAAACTATCGTCCAATTGCCTTGCTTCCAATAATCTCCAAAGTCATGGAACGTGTAGTCAATCAGCAACTACTCAAGTACCTCGAGAACAACAAAATAATCAGCGATAATCAATACGGCTTTCGCAAAGAGAGATCGACAGGAGATATATTGGCCTATGTCACTCATATATGGAGTAGGGCAATTGAGAACTACGGACAGTCTCGAGCGATTGCGTTGGATATTTCAAAGGCATTCGACAGAGTTTGGCATGACGGACTGCTCAACAAACTACCGTCCTTCGGACTGCCAGCCTCTCTCTGCAGCTGGCTTGCCAGTTTCCTTAAGAGCCGATCTCTGCACGTTGCAGTCGATGGACACATCTCGGACACATTCACCATCAACGCGGGCGTGCCTCAGGGCGCAATACTTTCACCAACTCTGTTCCTCATCTATATTAATGACCTGCTGATCGAAACAAATAATCCTGTTTACAGTTTTGCAGATGACAGTACCCTTGTCTCCCACTTAAGATCAGAAAAACCCTTACCAGCGACTGAGACTCATCACCGCAGACA
>JAEQML010077001.1:0-13098 GCA_016904865.1 Pissodes strobi
TCTGAAATATAAGAAAAATTAAGTAACATCGTTACAACTTGAAATGAGTTCTTTATATACCTACATTATTACTATCATAAGCGTTAGTCAAAATCTCAGTAAAAAACGAAGCAAGAAGAGCAGTAGGGGTCCCAATTGAAGCTATTTTAGGTCTAAGTGATAGTGTAGGTTTACGTATCTTCGGTAATGCATAGAACTTTGGTGTTACACCTTTATAGTTAGTAAGTGATCTTTTTTTACTGTGATCTATTTTTTTCGTCTCCACTAGATTCGCAACCAAACCATTACACTTTAGCTGGATTGATGTATATATCGAAGTGGGGTCACTATTTATTAGTGTATACGAGCTATTATTAGAAATTAATTCATTCGAAAGGATTAGATATTGTTGTTTACTCATAATCACTGTCACATTCCCCTTGTCAGATCTAGTCAAAATAATATCAGAGTTTTCTTTAAGAAATATTATTGCCAAAAATTGATCATCTTTAAAACCAATCAAAAGTTTACAATAAACCTCAACGGAAGAGTAGTGAAATTAATATTATCGCAACACTTGAGACAAGCCTTTTAAATGTATGCAGAAATCTTGAAGAAGCAATCTAGAGCTCAAGGAATCCTAAAAAGCCATCCTTTTAAGCCGTATACTTAAGTTTAAATTGGTGCCTAAACTTCAGCGACGCCGCGACCCGACGCGACGTCTAGACTTTTGTCACTGATACCTAGAAAATATGAACATAAACCATGATTTTTACAAACAAATTATTACTAGTAGTGATCGAATATTAAATAGATAAAAGTGCAGATACTGGTAGCAGGCAAAATGACATGTTCTTTTTTCTAGAGAGTGACATGGCAGATTCGGTTTCAGTGTTTCCTGCTAGATATTAACGCCTACTATAACATTTAATTTTTACGAAGGAAGTCTATCTGAAAAGGGTATCTCATTCAAATAGTTTAAATTCGAAATTTGTGAGTACTTATAGCACAGTTATTCTTTAGTAAGCTTTGCCCATGTCGATATTAAATTCATCCTGTTATATTAAGTAACGGGGGTAATTTTTTTTAATTTAATTTCCAAGAGCGTATTAGGTGAAAAAGCCATACTGTTGAGGAAACACCCCCAACATGTGTATAAAATATCGTTTTTCACCGTATAGTTTGGTGATAACACCCTGTATGTCTGTAGTATGAATGAGCCACAATTAATCTATGAATATATTTATTTCATCGCGGGTAAAACCCAATTTGTGCATTTAAAGCAGCACATGTCAGTTCTTCATTACGATCCCTTAGTCCGAACCTGCACACCGGTACTGTCGGTATAATAGATTACAATATAGCAACTTTTCACTCGTAAAGGAAATCGTTCTTAATCGTTTTAAATTTAATATATCTTAATCTCAGTCAGTATTGTGCAAAAAATAATGTGTCAAATAAAGAAAGTTTCTACCCATTCAAACCCAAATGAATTCGGCATTTGCGCCATCCCCCACTTTTATTTGGTCTTGCCGCCAGGCGCCTGCTAGAAGAAGAAATTAATTTTATTAGTGCCTTGCAAACACTCAACTGTGATGCTTCGGTCCAGTCACCGCTCATAATATAGTTAGTGCCAAAAAACAACTAGCCCTGTCCTAGCAATATTTAACGTAAAATAATTAGTTGAAAAGTGGCTTACAACCCCTCAAGCGTGCTAGATCGGTCCAGTCACCGCTCTCTAGCAAGTGCAGTTCCAAACTTCACTCGAACAACAACGAAAGTGTTCGTTCCCGTTTTCGCGCCAAAAGGTCATTCCCTTTTTTGGCAATTTCTCCGTTTGTATGCACAGATATTAGAAAATATCTAGTGTACCTCTGCTATCTTGGCCTAAGTTTGGACAAAGACCTCTTTTGGGCGTTTTTACGCAATTCCTTGAAGCCAGAAACGACGAAGTGTTTCGGCTTACCTGCAGTTGAAGAGAAGCAGTAAAATGGCGGTACCATATTTGTAGCTCAAAACGTGCCTGCATTCAAATTAAGGATTTGAAATCAGATCCCTGCCTGGTTGGAGGGTAGTAGAGAAAAGAGTAGATCAAGGTATTTCGTGAGAAAGGAACAGTTAGTAGTCAAAAATAGAAAGGTAATTAAATTCAGGAAATACTGTTTTATTCTTAAATATAAATCTCCTTAAAGATCTGTGAAAGTAACCTGTTTTGCATATTTAGTTTTATGTATGAACGATTGAATGCATGGAAGTAGCTTAGAAATTGTATATAAATTGTACATATTCACCATATTGAATTCAAATGCAATTTACACTTGCATTATTAAAGTACTGAGTTAACCTAACTACCTAGTTTGAATTCACAACTTATGTGTAAAACCCCCACCACCCTATTTAATACAGTCCACTAAAATTGCTTTTAGTTAATTATACTGTTAATTGCTACCCCCACCTTTGTGGACATAATAAGTTAAAATTTTAATTTGTTTGTACAGACCACATACTAAATAATGTTGAGTTTTCTGCCCAATCAATTTTTTGGCAGAAAAATCTCCCCAAGAAGTATTAAATGGAATGATAATATGTCGTTTTGTTTATGAAATAATTTTGCTGATTAATTGGAGTGATGATAATAATATTACTGCTAGTGTGGAAGTATATTTTATTTAAAGAAAACTCATTAAGGCTTCAGAAGTTTCAAAGAACTTATATGTACTTCGTATGGTATTTTCAGATTTACCCTATATAAAATAATCGCAGAGAAAATCCAGCATTCTACTAGCATGTAATGCCTATAACTCATTCGCATGAATTAAAACACGGGCTAACACTCATGTTGTAATAGCCGCCATTACATTCTCGTTGAATAATATACTATAGACAAGGAGATGAGTGCCTAGTAATTGGTTGAAAATTAGACAAAACATAATATAAAATGATATTTAAAAGTCTCCTGCAACGAACTATCTACCTTTCTCTGGGTTCATATAATAAACTATCAATCTAGGTAAAGGCGCGGCGCTCACATCTTTTAGTGACGACATGTAAAAAAGAAAATCAATCATGTAAAATGTTTTGTCTTGCTATTTTTGTGGTATACTTTTTGACATTTGTCACTTTGCATTTAAAGATTAAGAGAAATTAAATAATTTAAAATCATTTCGCTATAATTATTTTGAAGTGAAGAATTTAGTAATATATAGTTATCAAAAATATCAAATAACTACTGCAAATTTGCATCTACATATTTAAATGTATATTCAAAATTTCTATTTAAAAATAAGTGTTGCTATATTTCTACATATTTGTTAATATCATATGATGAAATAAACATGTTAAACTGTAGATTTTTTTATTTTCGATTATTTAGCCGTGTGAAACACTTGTCAGCCAAGAAGTTTTAAGAGGTGGCGTTGCCCGTGAGAGTAGTAAATTCCTATCACGTATCAAAGGATATGAAAATCCTCATTTTAGACAGGTTAGATTATCATTTACTTAATCAACCATTTTTGTCACAATAAATTATATTCATCTAATGTTAACCTTTATATTCAATATAAAGTGGAGTTTTAGATTAAAAGTGAATATTTCTGGCCAACGAATATCGTCATTGAAAATATTTTTAAATTCTGCCGTCTTATTAGTTATACATGTGTATTGTGAATAAACATTTGTTTGGACGTAATTCTAATAGCATATTATCAACAGAAATAAGCAAAGTTGTAGGCAACTTATTGATATATTGCCTACGATCGTGCGGAAAAGTAAATTTATCGTGCCGAAAGTACTACTTTTCCGCACGATTTTTTAAATTGTGATAGAATTTATATAAAATGTTCTACTAATTTGACACCCGTGGTATATATTACAGTAATAAGATGCAGGTTGTGATTAAAATGCCAAATACACATCACCCCATTCTGGAGCAAGTGGTAAATTGTTTTTTCTACTACCGTGCGTAAAATACTCACTTTACGCACTCTCTAAGATTCGTAAAATAGGCCTTTTTAATGTGCAGTGCGTAAAGTAAGGTATTTTACGCACTAGTGCGTAAAGTAAAGCTGACATATTTTTTGACGTTTACTGACATATTTTTATACTGCCTTAGGAAATACTTTTGGAGCCTGCATATTTGCTTCCTGCAGAGCCTGCTGATATCTATTAAGCCGCGTCCTCCCTCCTGACGGGGTAAGGTGATCCGCTCCACCGCTGATCTTGGGTGGTGCACTCGATGCTTAGTCCTTAGCCTACGCGTCGTCCTCTCAACATCTTGAAGCTCAGTCACGGACCACTTAATAACACCAAAAGTGTACGTCAGGACCGGGATGGCGAAGATATTAAGCGCCTTCAATAAATTTTTACCATTGAGGCTTGACCTGAGGGTGTCCTGACTCTTTGTAGGAAAACTTGGGTGACCTTGTCACGTATGACCTTGTGCTGGACGCGTCGACCCTGCTCGAAGCCTAGGTACTTGTACGCATCGTTCATGTTGATAGCATCAATGTAGTTCTCATCCATTAGCTGATCCTCGCTGGACCACTCGGCCCCCCTCGATACTAAGTCTACGGCACTTGTCTAATCCAAACGACATCTGAATATCATTGGAGAACTGTTCTATAAGTTGCAGTAAACTGGTGATATGTCTCTCACTGGCCCGATATAATTTGATATCATCCATATACATCAAATGGGTTAACCCATACTGCGTTGTTTCAGCTCCCTTGACAAGAAATCCATACCCGGTACCGTTGAGGAGTGCCGATAACGGATTCAGCGCGAGGCAAAACCACAATGGGCTGAGGCTGTCCCCCTGGAAAATGCCTCTGTTAATAGGAAGAGGATGGAAGTGAATAGAACCTCCGTTGTAATATAAGTGTAAGACTGTCTCCCACGATGACATTAAGTGCTTGACTATTTCTACTAATTTAGTTGATACTTTATATAGCACCAGCACACGAATGAGCCAAGAATGGGGCACGCTGTCGAAAGCTTTTTTGTAGTCGATGAAGGCAGTAAATATTTTCCGAGGCTTTTGGTACGCCTGCTCCATTACCACAGAGTCAATGACAAGTTGTTCTTTGCACCCTTGTGCCCCTCTGATACAGCTCTTTTGCTCTATGGCCAGCACAGATTGTTGTTCCAGATGACTGTAGATTTTATCAGCAAAGCAAGAGGTTAAGATCTTATAGAGAGGTTACAAGCAGGTGATGGGTCGATATTTGGAGGAATCCTGAGTATTATTGCAGTCTTTGGGGAGCAGAAACGTCCTGCCTTTCGTCAGATACGTCGGTATTTGGTGTGGTTCGCGGAGAAACAAAGAGAAAAATCTGGCGAGGAATGGGTGAACGCAGGGCAACCTCTTGAGCCATAAGTTCTGGATACCGTCAGGTCCCGTGGCTTTGCAGTTCGGGGTTTTGTTCACTGCAGCAGTGACATCCTCTACCGAAAAGTCCACAATGGCCGTCGCCGGAATTCCAGAGACTCTCTTTTCTTCGGATGTTATCCAGGTGGCATTCTCCACATGTTCTACCCCGTTGGCCCATATTTCTCTCCAGAAGTTCTCAACGCTCTGGCCAGTTGGGGGTTGGCTCACATTATTATTATTATTATTATTATTATTATTATTATTATTTATTTTATTTTTTTCATGATTACTTCGGTTGGTCTTTGTCGGATCGACCAGCGATCAAGACATTGTCCAAGTACTTTTCGTACAATTGTTAATGTACCCAGTATTACAGCTTTGCCACATTGACTGACTACGTTTTCTTTGATCTTCAGTTCTCTTAGGTTTCTTTGAAAATCCTTATGTACAAGTCCGTTACAGCTGATAACTAATGGAACTATTACTTCTTTAAGATTATACATTCTTGTTGAACTATATGCCAGATCTTGATATTTAAGTCGTTTTTCCACTGCGGTTTTTTGGATATTAGCGTCGAGTGGGACAGCAATGTCTATGAGATAGACTTTTTGTTCTTTTTTAACAAACTATGCCATGTAGGGTTTGTTATGTTCTCTGGTCCTATCGGTTATCAGCTGTTGGTCCCAATACATTTTATGATCTTCATATTCTTTATGTGGCGCTGGTTTAAAATTGTAGTACTCCCCCGGTGGGGGATATCTTATTAATTTGCATTGCTTAGCTATATTTAGGTAGATAATGTTGGCCAAGATATTATGTCTTTGGAGGTACCGATTCGGTGCAAGGTAGGAGCATCCAGATGAGATATGCTGGACTGACTCTTAGGTTTTACTTATTATTATTATTATTATTATTATTATTATTGTTTTAAATTTGTTTCGAGTGAAACGTATTTGCTTGGGTGATAAGAGTATATTATATACCTAGGTTGAAAAGGAAGCCATTATTTACCGAGCACTTTTATATCCCGAGGCGCGTAGCGCCGAAGGATATAATGTGCGAGGTTAATAATGGCCTCCTCAATCGAGGTATATATAGATTTTTTTTTACTACTAACACTGATATATTACCATATTTGATTCGATTTGATTTTTATATTAGTCATTTTCTACTTATTTTTTAAATAGTTCGAAATATCAAGTAGCCTGGAAGTTCAGTTGTCTAATTGACAGATATCGTAACATAATCTCCTGACAGCTCCATACATACAAAGTACCTTCTTTCCATCTAAATTTTGACAAAATCGCATTATTAATAAGAATATTAGGGGGAGTCATGAAAAGTGAGTCATACTGTGTATAATTTTTTTACTAACAGCACTGAGACAATCCTTATCATTATTTGAAGTGATTAGATTTTCAAATTAATCCTTTCCTACTCATTTGTCAAATAATCGGAAATGACAACTAGTTGTCAAACTAACAAGTTTGACATTTTGATATTTTCCGTTTCCGTTTCATTATTGACCTAGGTTTTTTTTAATATTATTATTTACCTAGGGTGAGAAATGTTACTTCTCATTTGAGGAATGGAGTAAATAATGGTGATTTGTCATGTTAGTAGTAAAAAAAAGAATATTTCTATTGTTTTTATAAGAGCTTTAGAGCTTTTTTTAAGGTTAGATAAATAAATTAGAAAATAACTGGTTTAATTTTGAATGCTATATACAGGGTGAATGACTGGTGCGGGGAAGCAAGATATCTCGACTTCTATAACATGTTTATACAAAAGTTGTGCAAATCTTAGAGAGATACATTTTAAAATAAACCGAGTTTTTAAATTGCATGACCTATAAATTATTGAATTTTCTAATACTACGAAAAATTCTATAAATATTCCATACACTATGACTAAATTTAATCCTTTTCAAACCTTGACCTCTAAAAATTAGCCTTTTAGACACTTTGGAGGGCTTTAAAATCTAACGGTTTGACTTGAAACAAAATGGCTTTCTTATTAGTTTTTAACTCGTTCGTGGACATATCGGCAAAATTGGAAGCACTACAAAATCTAAAGCGCGATATGCCTCACCTTAATACATAAACTAACGTTTAGCCAAACCTGCTGTCCCAGGAACGAATAAAACATATCGTGAATTGTACCATGGTAAAATTTTATTCCATGGAGTATTTAGTTGTATACACGTGTGGTGGTGTGTGCATTTCAGCCTAATTAATTAAAGTTTTTGGTTGTATTATTTATTATTATTTTTTTCGATATACCTATACTTTTTTATTTTAAAAATAAAAGGCACTAATACACTTAAATAATGGGTACGTAATGTAAGTTTGAGGGTACGTTTCAGTAATATCACTCTTAGGTATAACTTTTTAAAAGACTGGCTATTAAACAAATTTCTTTGGTTTCGAGAAAATATTTCAGTAAGTTCGTAATATATACCGGGTATCCATAAAATAAACCCAGTTTAGAATTTTTTATTAGTATTACCTCTTTACGTATGAATTTCTAGTAATAAAATTCCGATTAATATTTTTATAAATCTCCTTGTCATCAATTTAAAAAGCAATTTGGCTGATTCGTAATATACTGGGTGTCCCATAAAATATTGCAAATAAAAAAGGCATTTTTGCTTACTTATATCTCGTCTAGGCTAGAAATAAATTATTCTGTTCGGATTATTGATGCGTCAAATGCCGCTTTATCCCTAGTAATAAAAA
Source organism: Pissodes strobi (assembly GCA_016904865.1). Lineage (NCBI taxonomy): Eukaryota > Metazoa > Arthropoda > Insecta > Coleoptera > Curculionidae > Pissodes > Pissodes strobi. The sequence continues at coordinate 8,086 of JAEQML010077001.1, forward strand.
GTTGTTATTTGTAAGGACAAAGCGGCAAATCCCGCTTTTGTTTTTTTCTTTAAAAAATATCATAAACCATGATATTAATCCCATAGCTACTTGTCCTACCGATCTATCTCTAAGGATTATGAAAATATTATAGTGGCGTTATGGCGACACCCTCAATATCCTTCGTGTCCGCGAACATGTTAATATTCTAACAGTCGTTTAATATTTTTCCGATTTTCGAGTACCTCCAGTAAAACCGAAGTTAATGTTAAAAGATATACCATTAAAGACGAAAGTGAAAGCCGTTTTGATCTAAGTCAAAGCAATTAGCAAGCAAAGTATCCAAAATTTCTATTTTCAGAAATCATTATTTCAAAAGCAATTGATTTAGGATATACTTAAGTTCTTATAATATATGAAATATCCATAGAATTTTTCATACTGTTGGAAAATTAAATAATTTATTGGTAAGGCCATTTAAATATTCAGCTTTGGTCTTTTGCTTCAAGATTTGTTTCATCTTTATTATGAAAAGTAATTTTTTCCTAGCGCTAATGGGCCAGCATGCATGCAGGATCTGGAAAACGTATTGATATGGGACTGGTGGAGTGAATGATTTAAATTAGTTTTTTTAAACTGCAATTTATCAAATTATATTATAAATATTAATTTAAAGTAAAAAGTTGAATCTTTAGAACAAAATTTGTAGCCTATTTAACTTACCTTCCCCAAATCAGTTTTATAATGGATAACTTACCGAGTAGGGAGCAGAAATTAGTTATTTACGTTACAAGGGAGGCAAATGATATTTACCAGACGAAGACGTACTTTGCGCCCGAGCGATAGCGAGGACTGATATAATAGTCCGAGACTGGTTAAGAACACTTTCAAATATGTATGTTGGAGTAGAAAAATATTGTTTTCGAGATTTTCTTACCGGATTAGAACTGACTTCTGATCAATTATTTTTTATACCTTTTTTTGGTATATTGTCTGGTCTTTTTCAATATCATATAATTCTACTCGGTTTCTTAATGCCTGATAGCACAACACCTTCATTATAAATGTAAAAGGCGTTTTGTTGAGTACAGGGTGAGATGACATAATATGCGACCAATTTGATTTTAAGGGTATATTATTATGTTCAAATAAAATGCAGGTAACTTTAACACATTTGTAGGTGAACTCATCCGGTTACGTTTACCGAGAACAATATGGGTTGCTCGTATAACAATGGGTAATAAAGATGTTGGGTATTAGGGTTTTAGAATTTATTTTATGACTTTGTTCAAATATTTTGTCACACAACGTAAAATAATAAATAAGCCAATTTAAAGTAGAAATCTAAAGTTTATATTGGTAAATGAATGTAACAGGTTACAATTTATAACATAACTACAAAATCAACGTCACCCGTTTAGAAAAATATTTCAATCAGAAAAAGTGTTAATGTCAAGTATTTACAAATTTTACAATAATCAAAAGTAAATATGTACGTAATATTTAATTATAAATCATCCTCACTGAAGTCAGAGTCGTCAGAATTTCCAATTGAAATTAGCAGAGGTTCTACTGTCTCCTCCAAGAGATTGTCAAGATCCCACATTTTTTGCTCCTCTTTTATGACGTGGTTTATGGCATTTGTCCAGTTTTAGCAGAGATTTATGTTATCGATATATTCGTAAGTTCTCGCACATCTTTTAGCTTAAACGTTGTGTTGTTCCGAGCTACAAATCCTTTCATTTGTGCCCATATAATTTCGATGGGATTCAATTCACAATGGTGGCAACCGACGCACATTTATTCCACGCGCTTTAAAAATTTCGTCAGTAACGTGTTTTCTAAACCGTGATTTGCTATCCCTAACTATTTGTACCAGCTCCTTTTCCAACATTCCGTTTTCGAATGAAATATCTTTTTGAGACAACCAACCTATAATGTCCTCTTTCCTCCAAGAAATGGTTGGCAATTTTTCTACTAATCTCGAATGATAACTAGCGTTGTCCGTAACTATGACAGAGTTTTCTGGAAGTAATGTTATCATTTCGGAAAAGAAATCTTCAGAAACATCAGCCGTCATTTCTTGATGGTAATCCTTGGTCGATTTGGATTCAAATTGCAGTAATCCATTCTGTATTAAACCATTATCTCCCCCAATATACGTTATAATTATTAGCCTGCGTTCTTTTCCGGAAGGAATTTTCAAACCTGTCGATAATGCTTCTAAAAATGCTTCACGAGAACTTCTAATGCTATTGTCTTCAGATTTTCTTAACAGACTGTCCTTCATTCAGCCATGTTTCATTTAAGTAGAAGATAGATTTTCCTTCTCTGCGATATTTACGAATGTCCCTTAGATATTGCCTCCTCCAAAGAATTATGTATTCCCTGTCAATGAGAACAGTCTTCCTGTTGAGTTTCTCCCACGAGAAGTTCATTTCCTTTAAAGTAGTCCAAAGTTTCTTTCTCCCCATGACTGGCAAGCTTTCGTCTTCATTTACAACTTTCTGAATTTTATCGAGAGTTGGTATTTCCTTACTCAAATAAAAGGCGTGCACATGTCTCCTTATTATGCTTCTGGAACAGTCATCAACAACCGATGGCTTCCTCCCCGTAGATGTTTTGGGCTCACAAACAGTTCCACTTTTTCTCTCTTTCAGAACTCTCTAAATCGTAGTTTCACCAACTCCCGTAACATTCGAACATTTCTTAACGAGACTTCCCACAGTAACCAAGGGATCTTGATGCACAAAGAAACCATGAACATTTAAAAATATAGTTTTCGCTCTTAAATCAAGAGTACCATTTACATCTCCATGTTTGCAAATGAACAGTCACAGGAATAATGAATGCACGCCATTTTGACAGGTATATATAAGTAAATATATTTTTACAGGTATAAATTGGCCTGGTTCATAACTATAAATCGATCAGGTACTAATAATGATTATAATAACATAATGGTAACAATTTACAACTAACTTAGTATAATAACAATATAATTACAGCTAGTAATTTCAAAATATAATGTAGTAAAAACACAATTAACTTATTTGTATAATAGTGCCACGCTTTTTCTTTCTTCTAATTGGCGCAAACCTTCACCTCGGCTTAGAAGAGACCGAGGGTGAATAATATCAAATAAGAAAAATTTTAAATTAAATGAATTTGCAAGTGCAGATGCGTAAGCTAGAACGAGTCGTCTTCAAAGCCTGCAAATAGGCCCTAGCTCTAATGTCGGAGAGTAGGGGTGGGTTAGATTTATAAGGCGCCACGGGCTTGTAGACGGCACAAGCAAGAAATATCCCAAAGCTGATATATGGCACTCGTTTTAGCCTAAGCTTCGCAACTACCAAGAGAAAATTACTTAAATAAATTCGAAATTAATTTGATTAAGTTGATTTTAATTTAATCAATCCGAACTGTAGTATCTATAGCAATCAATGAAGCCAAAGCATTTCAAACATAGAGCGCAAATGAATTAAATCAAAGTACCCACCTTCTTTAATCGTCCTGATTTCTTTGTATCCGGGTAATCCAGGAATAATTAACTAACACAGGCAAATTCAATAAACAGAAACACAAGCAAATTCAGTAAATAGAAACATAGGCAAATTCAGTAAACAGAAACACAAGCAAATTCAGTAAATAGAAACATAGGCAAATTCAGTAAAGAGGAAGTTGGTTTATTACTCATTGCAAAACACAGAACAATCAGATGACGATTTTTCCGATATTCTAGGCTGCTATAATAAATATTACGACTAGAACTGCCTACTGTTCTAATAGTCAGAAATTTTACTCAGTTACTTGAGGCATAAAGGTAAATAAAAGGGAATAAAAAAACAATTATTAATTGAATTATCTTGCTCAATTAAAAGCCGATATTATTATATATTATGGATAGGACAAAAACTTTCAATAATAATTAGGTTCCTTGGTTCACTCGAACGTGACCACCTTGTGGTGGCTAACGAGATTTAAAGATAAATTTTACGCGATATAACCGCTGCTAGAAACATCCTGAAAAAATTAAAAATATATAAACTCTTACTTTAGAAAATCACAGTTCAAGTAACATAAATAAGAGACCTTATTCGATTATTATTTAGGCGCACAAACTATGGTCTGACGTCACAGTACCGCTCTACAAACTAATTATGTTTATAATTAAAATTAGGCACGCCAATAATAAATAATACATTGGGCAGGCGACTAAAATTAAATCAGTAGATTGGGCGCTGTCTTCGTTGATCAATTATTAACCAGACTCTATCTGATTATAAAGGCACTGTCCTTAGAGACTAGAAAACTAAACTAGGAACTAGGCAACACAACGCCAAATCTACCGAAAGAAAGGCAGAGCTCCTTTATAAGGTACCTAAACACATCGATATTCGGAAAAATATTTCGCGTTACTCGTCGCAAATTTCCTGAAATTATACCCGATTATTTTAATAAACTACGAGCCTGTTCCGGCCAGTTAAAAATGTTAAAGGTGTCGATTGACAAGAATAAGGCAAGCTGAATCTAGATTTTGATTTACAAGGTATATTTTAAGTTTCAACTTATTAATTAGAGCAAAGAAAATTATCTTAATTAGTAAAAAAGAATTTAAATAAAGCTTAATTCTTGAGCAAAGAAAATTACGATTTGGCGTCTTTTCGTCAAGGAGATAAATTTAAGTTAAATCTCGGGTTTATTAACCAGAGTGATGGATAATACGGTTAGGCGTTAATAGTTAAAAATATACACAAATGAGAGAATAGGGTAGTAACAAACACTAATAATAAATATAAGATAGCTCACATTCAGTTGGTGGCTTCTTAGCTGTTTTCCAGGTGGAAAGGGGAAATAACCATATACTTCCTCCGACGGTGAAGGACTCTAATGGTGTCCTGAACGAGTCACAATCCAGAGACCAGACTGGCGTGGCCAAATGATTGAGCTTTAAGGGCTAGTAAACGAAGCTCTGTCGCTTAAAGTACCCCGACGACACTCAAAGTGTACCCTTACGGTTGAAGTACCCCTATG
>JAEQML010077002.1:0-13094 GCA_016904865.1 Pissodes strobi
GAACCACTGTGCGTTGTAGAAATTTTGCTAGAACGTAGAGACTTGCCAATGACAAAAACAATTGATTGGCTCATGTGTACAATGTCGGAGCCAAAGTGGAATCCGTGGAGCTAGCCGCTATATGCTTGAGCTATAATGCTATTTTAAACATGAAAAAGCCGCATACGTCTCCAACGCTTTTTGACGATGCGACGTAATGAACAATAAGTCTTGATACGAAGCTTTCGCCGCGTCGCGTCGGCGTCACTTTGGCCGAATCATGATTAGGTATGACATAAAAAACTATATATCGATATATCGTATCATGTGATATATCGAAATAAAATTATTGATATATTTATTTAATACACAAAAAGTTTAATTAAAACGCTGTTTTATCCACATCACATCGGAATGTTTATGCAGCAAATGGGCAACAGGATTAGTAGTATTGCCAGCATTTTGTAATAACTTCGAACGCAAATTGCACTAATAATAAATATTATTTAAAATTAAAACCACTACACCTATTATTCAATCTAAAACCACTGACACATTGGAACGTTGCTGTTCGTTTGCGTTGCTACCCGCTCCCGAGAATAACAACCGCAGAGAAGCGACAATAGCCGTCGGCACCTTTGAAGTCGGAGTGCCAAGTTCAATTTGTCATATGTGACAGATAACCGGTTTAATACACTGGGAGAAATGTAATGAAGGGAAAAGAAATGCTATACACCGATAAAACATGTAATTAATTTCATGTTTACTATTTACTTTATTAGAAATGTATTATGAATAGTAGTTATCGGTCTAACTCAGAGTTTACTGATTTGTCGCGCTCTAACCGTTTTGAAGTGAATACTTCTTTGATTTCATGAGAGTGATCTTTCAAGGTCGCATCACGACATGGTTTATGTTTTCGTCTCGCGTTACGAAATTTTCGTATCGTTGATTGGACGACTAACCCAAACTAACCAAATCTATTTAAATTGTTTATACCGTGTCGTAACCGGCTCAAATAAGTAAAATAAATTGAGACTGTTAGACTAACCCAAAGTTGATTCGACGAGTAACCCAAACATACCAAATCTATTAAAATTGATTATAACGTATCGGAACCACTTTAATTGACTTAAATAGGTTGAGAATAACCGAAACTAACCGAAAGTTGAATCGACGACTAACCCAAACTAACCAAATCTATTAAAATTGATTATAACGTATCGGAACCGGTTCAAATGCCTAAAATAAGTTGAGACTAAGTGAAACTAACCGAAAGTTGATTGGATGACTAACCGAAACTATCCCAATCTATTAAAATTGATTATAACGTATCGGAACCGTTTCAAATGACTAAAAGAGTTGAGAATAAGTGAAACTAACCGAAAGTTGATTGGACGACAAACCCAAGCTAACCAAATGTATCAAAATTGATTATAACGTATCGGAACTGGTTCAAATGATTAAAATAAGTTGAGACTAAATGAAACTAACCGAAAGTTGAATCGACGACTAACCCAAACTAACCAAATCTATTAAAATTAATTATAACGTATCGGAACCGCTTGAAATTACTAAAATAAGTTGAGAATAAGTGAAACTAACTGAAAAGTTGAATCGACGACTAACCCAAACTAACCAAATCAATTAAAATTGATTATAACGTATCGGAACCGGTTCAAATGATTAAAATAAGTTGAGATATGTGAAATTAACCGAAAGTTGAATCGACGACTAACCCAAACTAATCAAATCTATTAAAATTGATTATAACGTTTCGAAACCGCTTCAAATGACTAAACTAAGTTGAGAATAAGTGAAACTAACCGAAAGCTGATTGGACTACTAACCCAAACTAACCAAATCTTTTAAAATTGATTACAACGTATCGGAACCGGTTAGAGAGACCCATTTACATGTTATTAAGATAAAAATAAAGTTTTTAAAATCATACAGGGTGTTAAAGAAATTATTTTTTAGAAAAATTCCAGTATTTTCGAACTATTACCGATATATTTACAAAAACATATAAAAACAAATCTTCAAATAGTTGTTAAAAGATAATGAAAAATTGAATCAAATTAAAAACAATATAATAACAACTAATATCTACAATATACTATCCTATTTAAAAGCGTTTAATTTCATATCCATAATGAACGTTCATCATATACATATATCAATGTTAAAAATGCCATGTGATTACCTGTTTATTTCAAACATTTCTGAAAAATTTACATGTAAATGATGGTCAAATTTTAATTTAACTAATGTCATGCAGAATATATCGCACTATAATAGAATTGAAAAGACAAACACGTACTGGACAAACATTTTTTTATTTATCGAAACGATTCCCATAGCCTAAGAGAGATCGCCATAATTACATGAATATTGCCAAAATACCAGGTCGCATGAAAGACAGAATATGGTTATGTCACTAAAACGTGAAGACAATGTGCCAATATTTATGTTTATGCAAATTTAGTCGTCGATTGAACTTTCTTTTAGTTTCACTTATTCTCAACTTATTTTAGTCATTTGAAGCAGTGCCGATCCGTTATATTCAATTTTAATAGATTTGGTTAGTTTAGGTTAGTCGTTGATTCAACTTGCAGTTAGTTTCACTTAGTCTCAACCTATTTTAATCGTTTGAACCGGTACCGACACGTTATAATCAATTTTAATAGATTTGGTTAGTTTGGGTTAGTCGTCCAATCAACTTTCGGTTAGTTTCACTTAGTCTCAACATATTGTCACGACTAACAACCGTCCGAACGTTTTTGTGCTACCCTATAGAACTAGCCGCCGCCGTGCCGCTCTCTTCTCTATCTGTATGACTCATCGCCCGGCCGGCCGGTCGCGAAGTTTCAGTATCGCTGGAATTATCTCGATGGCCTCGTCGAGATCATATAGAGTGGCCTCGGAATACTTCCCGAATATTCGTGATAGATTTAAGATTATATATAAGCAGACCTAAGGGGGTTAGTTAGTTAGTTAATCATTAAGTGTTAAAGTCTAAAGAGATATTAGTTGGAAAGTTATAAGAGTAGTTTAGTGTGTCTGATTGTATACAGTGGTAGAGAATAAAGATAGTATTTAGTTGAAAATAGCAAAAGTTGTAATTCTGTTGAGAACCCACGGGAAAAACGTAACAATATTTTAGTCGTTTGAACCAGTTTCTATACGTTATAATCAATTTCAATAGATTTGGTTAGTTTGGGTTAGTCGTCGATTCAACTTTCAGTTAGTTTCGCTTATTCTCAACTTATTTTAGTTATTTGAAGCAGTTCCGATACGTTATAATCAATTTTAATTGATTTGGTTAGTTTGGGTTAATTTAGTCTAGTTAGACTCTCTCCTGGCCGAACGGAGGGTACGGGGTCCAGTTTTCGTCCAAGATCCTCATTTTACCCCGGCTACATGTCCCTGAAATTTTCAGCCCTCTAGCTATATTTGAACCTGCTTAATTAAATGGGCGTTTCACTTTGATAGCGTTTCATTTTTTCTGACTTTATCCTCGCTAAAAAGTCACTTCAATAATAATTAACACACAAACAAACCAAAGGAAACTGGCGTTCACGCAAAAATTTTGTCGTCGACGACTGTACTAAACAAGTCTCGGACTAAACTAACTGACAAGCACGTGGAGATGACAGTTAACATATTTACCTCCCACTCTAAATTTTTGGGCGGAATTTATGTTGTCGCTTCTCTGCAGTTGTTATTCTCGGCCCGCTTGCTGGAAACGTTCTTCAAGGACAACCACTCTTGAACGAATGACCAGATCGATAAATTCGCGTCATTAAGGAAAACTAATATTCTTTTTATACTCGTCGACACTACAACATTTCTGCATTCGCGGCAAGGCATTTCCTTTTGATTTTTTGGATTTACCGACAGACGACGAGACACGTTAATCGTTATTGCTGACCCTTCGCGCTATCATAAAATCGCTGGTAATGCCCGTCCACACCTACGAACGAATGGGGACGACGGACTAATCCTCAGCAATGCGAACGAATGGAAACCTTCGTTCCAATGTGTCAGCGGCTTAATACAGATTTTTTTTTTCTTTAAATACGGTCGAGTAATTCCATACGAATGACAAACGACACTAAAAAAACCGACAGACAACAGGTGACGTCAGTTACAATGACTAATTTTTCGGGGAATTATTCCTTACACTTTAATCGGCAAATAGGATGTGAAAAATTTTGTACTTTTTCTATGTAGTAAGATTTTTGTGCGACGATATATCGAAGCGACATGATATCGATATATGCGATATATCGGTAAGATAATAATAATTCAATATTCGCAAAAATAGACTAAAACAGTGAAAATAGTGCTGTGTATTTATCAAAAGAACACTAATAACAAAAATGGTTAGTTGTGCATGTTGTGGCTGTTCCGTTACGCCAAAAAATAAACAATTAGGTGTAACTTTTCACAGGTAAGTATCTTTAGTCTTTTTGATTCTGTATTTGCTCGAATATATAAAGAAAACAGGAGTTTATTTGAATTGAAATTTAAAGGTTATGGTAACAAACACAACACAACGTTGTCCATATGCAACAACCATTCTCGTCACCAATATTTGAGCTTATGCTCCTTCCTTTATTTTTATATTCAAAGCAATTTCCTATACGCCTCTAGGCCACCTAGGCTGTACATTGTGAAGTGTAAGAATATGATTGAATATCTTACTGTTGCTTCCCGACGGGATTTAAGTAGAAATACTACCTGTGAACTGTGAATGGTGAGTCGTTGTTAGAAAATGAATCGTTAGAAAAGATATAAGATCCGATTGTCGTACTAGTTTTGTATTTTCTTTTTCTTGATTTTGGGAATGCCTTGGGTTAGTTTTTGTTAGCAATTGGCTAGTTCCTGTTTGCTGAACCCCCGTACCGAACGAAGCGAGCGGAGGGTCATGCGAAAGTGGAATATTAGTGTAATGTTAAAAAAAAATTGGGTTAAGAACCGATTTATAGTGGATATACAGCAGCTTGCATATATTTCCGCGAATATATTCCCCTGCTCACCATTCAAAACATATTACAACAATAGGTTTGTTCTAGCAGCGATTTCAAACGGTACAAAGGCATCCGGAGTTTGCGCATAGCAATATAATCGACACATATCGCTATGCGCAAACTCCAGATGGCTGTGTACCGTTTGAAATCGCTGCTAGAACAAACCTAATAATAATGTACGCGCAGATGTTTGCCGAATGTATGGAAAATTGCGTAACTGCTACGTAGCGTCAAGTTCCGGGATTTTCAGGATGCCAGGTCATAGAGAAAATTAATTACTTTCTCGATGTACCAGGTTAGCGGTACTGTTATTCCTAAACAAGTTATAGTCATAAATTGAATTAAATATACTGCATCATTATCAAAAGATATTTATTATTATTACTACAAATTAAAAATAAAAAACAAAATATATTTTTTCTTTTGTCTTATCCTAAATTATTATAGAAATCATAGTACAAAAATAGTATGGAACAAAACTAGAGAAATTTTCCAAATTAAATACATTAGCTTACTGTTAAAATATCACGGGCTACGGCGACACTCACAGAAAATATATTCACGCTTATTGATAAAATTCTGACTCTTAATATTTATATCTAACTAAAGCTAATCAGCTGAACTGACTATTTCTTCATTTTCTTTAATTTGCTGATTGGTATGAAATTCTCTGAGCCCTAGAACCTAGAAATAGATATCGGAGATTCACCGAGCTGATACAGACCCCTAACATATTCGCAGTATATGCACTTTATAGCAAACAACGCCCAAACCAGAGTGTGGCGGGCGCGGTGGCGGTAAAATACTGTGCGTGTAAGTTAATTAAAGACCGCAAACAGAAGCGATCTGGCAAATACACGTACAGTATTTTACCGCCACCGCTCGGGTTTGCGCCTCGCTTTAAGGTTGCGTGAAATGAGTATTTGCTAGTTGGTAATATATAAAAAAAAATCACGGATCGTAAGGTATCGATACTTGCGATGGATCGTAAACCAAAGTATCGATGCAAAATATCGCGTGTCGGACCTAAGGCGGGTCACACACTGGAGCAACGGGCAATAAGCAACAAGCAACTGGCGATAGGCAACGGAAAATAATATTGTACGTGTGCCTCACATTGAAGCAACAGAAAACATTGGCGATCTTTTGTGAATACTGTCGGACAGTGACAGTGATGACGATGTTTTACTATTTTGGTGGCATCTACGTCGAAAAAGCAAAAAACAAATACCCTGGATTCACCCTTCATTTGTGGAACTGATGTGCCATAGTGCAGCCATATGGATAAAAGAACTGGAGCAACATCCAGTTAATTTTCAAAATTGTTACCGCTCATTTGCAATTGCAGCCCATGCCCTTTCTTTCATCTCCCTTTTGTTATAATCTTGACGATTATAATCATAAATACATAGGGATTTTTCGACCAATTTAATATTCCAGATAGAATCATCTGTCAATTTTCGAATCTTATCGCCTGAATGCACGCCGATAATGAAATGATCAACATGCAGGTTTGTTGCCGGCAATATAAATCGCCGGAATAGAGCAACTTGTTCGAACAGGCGATATCGCATCACCTCAGTGTGCGAGACCACATTTGATCTGCAGTATCGTGTCAATAGGTGATAATATCGCGTATTGCTAGTTGCGTGTTGCTTATTGCCCGTTGCTCCAGTGTGCGACCCGCCAGGTATCGATAATCTGGAATATCGTATCGTATCCATTGACGTTATAATTATAACGTCAAACGTCATTGATAGTATCGCGCAATCGACCACTCGCGCATCCCTAACCCCACTTCCAACTTCCATATCCATTATGATACAAAAACTGTTTTTCATCAAAGTATTTATTGTTATTTGTAGAACATACCTTACGTGACGTTTGTTTCTCATGTCAGCTACAACTTGAACAAAAGTAGTGAAAAATATCGCTGCGCCATTTGTAAAATCATCCTGCACGATTTACGATAATTGCATCGTAACATACAAAGAAAAGATGATAATGTGTAAGTTTTGTTTTAAGAATCGCGCTAACAGTAGCCAATTATTTATGGAAAAAGAAGTAGAAGAGCCTGAAGAGCAATGGATGAGAAAAAACATACCACCCAAGAAGCGTATTCGCTGTTCGTATCTAGAACCAGATGATGAAACGCTGCTGATAGAGTATACAAAAACACATAGAGCTGCGGCAATTGGATTTTTAGGAAACGGAAACATTGTACACAAAAACACATTAAAAATTAATAATAAGTTAGTATTACTACAAAACACATGCAGCTTTGATGCAATATAACAGTTATTTAGTGTTGCATATTGTGACAGTGGTCCCTCTCAAAAAGTGTTTGTCCAAAATCCAAACAATCCTTTTGCAAAGCTAGTTCAGAAAATTCGTAAAAGTGAGATTACTGCAGCTTACACTATACTCGGGGCCAAATATTACTAAATTCATTTCCTCATGATGTAGGTGTTGCCCGAGAATATTATCGGTGTTCAAGGAGAGAGTACCTTGTTTAATATTAATACAGCCTCCAAAGTGTTAAATGTTTTTTATATGGGGACAGAAACTAGGCAGTGTACCGTATGCAAAAATGAAATATTCAAAGAAGTTTATTTTCTTTCAGTAGAAATAAATTGTATTTTAGAATTGAATAAAAACGTAGCTGATTTTTTCATCAAAACCTAGTGAAACGTCACCACTTGCCACTCATTCAAAACCCAAATGCACAAGATACGTTACAGTCCACAAATATTATTGACGCAAAATGGCTCGTCACTGTACCAAACCGAATAGTCAGTACGTCGACCTGCCGAAACCTAAGAGATAATGTCCCACTCTTAGGATCCTATCTACTAGAAATACCCAACAAATGCAAGATTCAAATAAAATCAATTATTCTTAAATCTTATAAACCTAGCAGTTTGCCTTTTAGTGAAATTAGCCTACCTTCACTAAATTTGACCAGAACCATTCAGCATGGACCCTTATCTTTCAATCCACCTGCAATCGACTTAAATGTTGTCAATTTAATGGAACGAAAGAAATACAGGCCAACCTTGAAGAACAATGAAGAATTCTAGAGATCCAACTCAATTTACGTCAGAACACAAACTTTTGGACCATATTAATTTACATTATTATTGTATTGCTAATACCTATTATATTTTATGTTTAAATATTTCCAGAAAAAATGAGTCAAATGATAATATTTTTTAATTTTGAAATGAAATCACAACCGCAGACAATTCTTGAAATGTGGTTAAAAATTTCACCAGGTGAAATTAAGCATATTCTTGAACTTTAATTGGTGAAAATTTTCACTAATCTGGTGAATATATTCACCACCTCATTCAATGGTGAATTTGACAATTTTAGGAGCATTTGTATATTATGTTGTGCAGTGTGCATAAGAAATTTCGTTTGTATGGCTCTTGAATATGTAATTATTCTAATTTAAACATTATTTAGGTTTTTGTAAATAGCTGACAATGGAAAACGAATGAAAGCAGGCGTCATCATAAATAGGAAGAGTCGATCCCTTACGGAGCTTTATCGGATATTTATGTAAAAAGTGTTTTAGTTCACCCTTTGCTAGAATTTTAACAGAGTTTCTAGACCCTTTTCTTGAATGTCCAACAAGAAAATCAGCCCAAAGTAAGATCAAATAGCTGCACCAAATATAGCTGAATACTTAAAATATTCTACCTACAAGATAATTATTTAAGAAAAAAATTTAACGATATTATTGTTTCAGATTTGTAAATTTCTGCATTTTCTTGTCCATCTTCCTTTTACAATTCTGAAAACTGATTTGTCTGTTTAACAGTCTTAATCTTATATAAGCTTCTTTTCACACCGTTTTCGTTTGGCACGTCCAAACTATGATTGTCCATGTCCAAATCCATCATAGCTCTATTGGAAACTATTGTTTCACTAATTTTTCTTCGCTTTGCCATACAAGAAGACCTATCTGAATTACCTTTATTTTCCTTTTCAGATATATTTAACGTAGGTACGGCATCCTGTTTAAGACCTCTCTTAGTTTTTGACGTATAATTTAATAAGTTCTCAATTCGCAAGGTTTTTCACTTGTGTTTCGGTTTCGCGAATGAAGTACGAGGCAAGCGATGACGTACAGCGTACCTCTTTGTTGCAGTTGATGGACGCATGTCAGACACATTCACCATTAATGCGGGAATCCCTCAGGGCGCAATACTTTCACCACCTCTATTCCTCATCGCTATATTAATGACCTGCTGACGCTGACCGAATCCCACGATACACATTTGAGCCCCTTATTTTGAAAGTGGTACAACTAACATTACTATTATTCTGAGTAAATTAGCGTTATCCTAAAATGTGTATCTAAAAATATAAGTAAATTAATCTCTTTCTTTTTTGCTAGTTTCAGATTAACATTTGGACGAGTTTTTATGTCCTAGTATAATATGGGAAAAAACTAATTTTCGCCTACTTGTTTTTGAAACTAAATTGACTTATACCACTTTCAAAATAAAGTAATATGGAAATAGTCAACTTTTGTTATTATTAATTCTTATTAGGCTAAGAACATTAGATTACCTACGGTTTAGAATTAAGTTTATTTAAAAAAAAAACATTTAAGTAACATACAAAAGTTAAATTTTACAAATCCTCGTCATCGTCGTCTGACACTGGGGTAACTTCATCTGGCTTACTGGTTGCTATCTGTCTTAAGCTTCGAAAGTATTCATGGTGGATCGGAGGAATATACGGTAGTAAGTCCATCATGTGTTTGTACTTGGCCGCAGTTACTGGTATTGAATTTGTGTACAGCATAGTCAATGTTAGATTGTCGTAGTTTTTTGGGCGGCCACGTTTTGGACTTAAGTCCAAGATAAGAAAAGGAGCAGCATTATCTAAAGACGTTTTCTAAAATAATTAGGATCCTTATCTGAAAATAATAATATACATCACGATTCTTATAAAGCTTCTGCAAATTTATTTATAATATCTTTATTAACTAGGCGATAAACAAAACATGTACAGAGCAAATTTTCAAACAAGCAGAATGTACCAAGAGTAATACATCACTAAGTAAAAATATAATTTGAATAATGAATTTTAATGTAAATTTTTAACGTTCAAACTGTTTTTTACTTACCTGAATCATCAGATAACTGATTGAATCGAAAAATGAAGGTTCATTATTTTGTGCATAATATGAATCTCCCTTTGCTGCTGTTTCAGTTTCTTTACTGGTTGATGGTCCAGGGTCTTCATTAACTGTAGATGAGGTAGGAATATGTTTTATGTTTTTATCCTGAATTTTTGGGTCCATTTTTGCCAAAAAATCACTTAAAATAATTAAAAAAAACATGAATAATCCTATTTTAATGAATAAAATGTATCAATCTACTTACCTACAGCAATTAATGTATGTTAGGACTTATGTTGTTAAATATAGCATATAACTTTAAAGTAAAAACACATACAAAAATAACTATTTCACTTAAGACAATGAGGAACATTCCACAGGTGTCGGTTTTGTTTACTATGAAAATGGTATAAGTGACTTATTTCACTTTCAAAATAAACAACTGCTTTATAGCGTTGAGTATGCTACAGTGGCTTTATACAGGACAGTGACGACAATAGACCAGGACCGCCATTTTGGAGCAAATTTTCTTAAAGCTTATATGGAAGTTTCGCGTTTTTTGCATTTTCTTAGCAAGAAACTAACAAAATAAAGCGACTGAAGTATTATAATGGTAGGAATATGTTAACCGGACCCTTACCTAACAAAACTTTAATAATTTTCACGAAATTAACTAGCAAAGTAATTGAAAGTATTATACTAGCATTTGAAAATCCCGCATGTATAAGCGGCAAGGAACATGTTTCCGACTCTTTTTGAGCGTAGTACAGAAAGGGACAGAAACTCAACCGAACCTAGACACTTATCAGCTGAATGGACAATGTAAGTGGGGTTATGATGACTCAAGATTATGACAGATTGGTACGTAAATATATATAAATATTTGTTGTTTTTATTAATAATAACGTTTTAATGTGATAATCAGAATGGTCGTCTGTGTTCCCGGCATGAAATTTTAGTAATTTCTCCATGATTTGTGGTATCTTTCAGCAAGGTGATGTTATAAATAGTAAATGTAATTTTTAGGTCCATATTTGAATTAGGAACCGTCCCAAAAAAATGTTTTGAAAGGAACAATATATAATATGAAGCAGCGAAGCAGGTATCCAGTTTATACAGCAGTTGATGCAAGAAAGGGCACTTTTCTTTAGAGCAAATAAGTATATGGACAAGCAAAGCATAATATTTAAACAAGATGACATGATGTATACTTCCGACATTGTCTAAACAATGCTTCCGTCTTCCATCACATGGAATTCTAAATTTTCAACAGAATTGATCAGTTTAAAAATAAAGCTGCTGCCATAAAATCATGTCTAGATTAACACTTGTTCATGTTAAAAACATCTTATTTATTTATAATCAACACAAAGAATATAAAAGCATATTTCAATTTTCAGCTTTGACCAGAGAGAAAAAATCAGATTTAATAAGGATGCTATCAAAAAATGGATCCTGAATAATGAAAAATTCATTATGATTTTTATGGATGTTGACTACGAACAGAAGTTCATTTCATGTAGTGTTAGGAAATAAAGTAGGTACACTATTTGACAAACCTTTATTTGATCTAAAATAAATATATTAATTTTACTCAAAGTTGTTTGATTAACTTACTTCGATCTCTTCTTTCTTGTCGATAAAGCTTTAAGCTAAACGGCAACAATAAAAAAAATCTTAAATAAAATATGCATATATTACCTAATATATTTAAAACAATACAAAACAGGAATACACCTCCGGTTATTAACAAAAGCTAAATAAAGAACCTTAAACATGGAAAAAACTGTAGTTTCTCGAATTGAAATTTTTAATACAAATAGTTTTTTTTCAACGATTTACTAGCATATTTTTGAACTACTTTACTTTTTCTCTTGTTAACTAATTTTTTTAAATACTACATATCTACTAATTATTTTTTGACTCATATTATGACAAGGTTCTGTGATAACTGTACTATCAATTTTCCATTTCTACCAAAAAAAAAATCATGCGTTCATGGTAAAAAATCCAATTCATTCTTGACTCCTCAGTTTGCTCAGAAAAAAGCCTCGATATGGAATCTGATGAGATTTCAAGGCAAATTCATGCTTTGTAGAAGCCTTTCTTTCCACGTTGGTTTTGGAAATGGAAAATATGGTTGGGATAGCATTTGGCTTTAATTTCTTATCTCATCTTTTTTCCTCCCACATGCCTGGTGCAAAATGAACCTGCAAGAAAAGATAATCCGTTACTACATTGTAATGTACACATCACTTAATTATGCAAATTGAGGCATGACATTTGACGAACATGTTACTTAGACTGTGTTGTACGATGCTGGCTAAGCTCGAGTCAGCTAAACCAAGACTGGTGGTTGAAGAATCCCATTTAAAATACATTGCAGATAAATGATCTAATTTGACAGCAATGTATTAAGGAGTTCAACCACCAGTCGTAGTTCAAATAAGCTGAGTTTAAGCAAGCCTCTATTTTACAACCAGGCCCTACTAACTACATAACAGTAACTACGTATATGATGTTAAACATGGAATGTTATAAATGTTAAAGTATTTTTTGTACTTCCAGGACTAAAATGGTTAATTTAATCCTAAGGGACTGAAGTACATTTGGACTGTGATCGTGATCACAAAGTTATCGACACTGACAACTTGTTTACTTATACTGTAACTAAGTGTTTCAAAGTAGAACAATAACAATACAATATTCAACTGGTAAAGAAAAGCCTAATATAACATTTTATATCAAAAAAGGCATGCAGCTGCAATATACTACATTCTTATAAATACAAAAAGTAGAATATAACAACAGTCTTTGGTGTGACAAAAAATACTGGTGAAACAATCACCCTTCAACTTTACATGCCCACGATTTTTTTAAATCACTACATATAGGATAATAATGTATTGGTGGGCCTGTAGAAGGCCTGCAGGGCATGTAAA
>JAEQML010077003.1:0-13094 GCA_016904865.1 Pissodes strobi
GTCGTGCGATTTTTTAGACCAAAAGATCGAACTCCGCGCCTCCAAATACCCCTCTCCAGAGTACCAACATCATTTTTTTTTCGAGAATTATTTTTTGTTTTTTTTTTTGTTTTTATTACAGAAATGGTTAGAGGGATCAACGTACACATTACCCACGTACAAATAAAAAAAATTTAAATCACTTACCGGATGTTAAAACCACAATTTATTCCCAAAAATCCTCTATTTTCGAAATATTTCGGTACAGCAAAGTCGTGCGATTTTTTAGATAAAAAATTCGAACTCTGCGCCCACAAATACCCCTCTCCAGGTACCAACATAAAAAATTGTTTTTTTCTTTCATTACAGAAACGGTTAGAGGGATCAACGTACACGTTACCCACGTACAAATAAAAAATTTTAAATCACTTACAGGGTGTTAAAAAAACCACAATTTTTCCCCAAAAATACCCTATTTTCGAAATATTTCAGTACAGCAAACTCGTGCGATTTTTGAACCAAAAAATCGAACCCCGCACCTCCAAATACCAATATCAAAATTTATTGTTTTCGAAAATTATTTTTGAAAAATTTGTTTTCACTTTCATTACAGAAACGGTTAGATAGATCAACATACATGTCACCTACATAAAAACAATTTTTTTTAAACCACACATTTTTCCAAAAAAAACCCTATTTTCGAAATATTTTTGTACAACAAACTCGTATGATTTTTTAGACTAAAAATTCGAACTCCGCGTCCCCAAATACTCCTCTCCAGAGTACCAACATAAAATAAATGTTTTTCGAATTTTTTTTTCGCTTTCATTACAGAAACGGTTAAAGGGATTCACATACATGTCACCCGCACATAAATAAACATTTTTAAATCACTTACAGGATGTTACAACCACACATTTTCCCAAAAAAAACCCTTATTTTCGCAATATTTCAGTACAGCAAACTTTTTACTTGAAACGCACATTGCACGCGGTCTCGCGATTAACTGCAGATTTCAGCTATCATATTAGTAAAGTTGTTTGTTTTTATACCGCCTGTCTTTGTAGTCATGTACACAGGCCCTTCATCTGCTATTATAGACAGCGGAAAAGTTTGTATTATTATAGACATAAACGACCTATGTGCACAAGTACGAACATGGGCCCTTTATCCACTATGACATTCTATTATTTTTTATTTGTAAACGATAATTTTGGGACTATGTACAGTAAAATGATACATACGCCCTTCATTCACTAACTGATATATATTTTGGTATGAACATAGGTCCTTCATCCACTGCTATTTCGTTTATTAGTTGGAAAATTGAGTTGAACCATACCAGGACAAAATTATATGTACTTGGGACCTTCGTTTCCACAAAAAAACTCATTTTTTACAAAAATGTTGCATGGGCCCTTCATCCACTTACATCTTCAATTAAGGTATTGTCTTGCATTCCAGTTTGGTTATACAATAGATTGAATTATCATATACACGGCTCAGATAGTAGTTTGGAGTGAGTGTACCTTCCCTGTAAATAAAAAATAATAATAGATTATAGCGGGAAAATAGCTAAAGTGCTAATACCGGTTTAAACTCAAGTTAAATAAATTTGATTATTTCAAATGAATCACGCTATACTTTAAGATGTATTTTGATATCGTATCGACATTTGGAGGTTAACATATAAATTTGTATTTCTCTGTCAATTCGTACTTGAAATATTTACGAATTTAGGGCAAAGTTGAAAGGGAAAGACGATAATTACTGTTGAAACTGTAGTAATTAAAAATTTACTTTTAATAACCATGTTGAAATTTCGCGCTTAAAGAAAATTCATTTGTGTACTTAGCTACTTAAATAGTTTGATCATATATTAAGCAAGTTGGAAAAAAATGCTATATTATATTATTATATTTCACCTTATTTCCGCCGTGCTTAGCTCTTTTTTACATGGGTCCACAAGTATATTACTAAACGATATATTAGCTTAAGAAACAAGTATCTCAAAAAGATATATGTAATATTCCAACACCTAGCCGGTATAATTTTTTGATTATGACCTGTTATCGATAAACGCCTTCAATTTAAAATGACCTTAATTCTAATATTAACAAAGTCGTCTTTGATCTGTGAAAGAAGGAGCACATGCTAGCTTCAAGATTGCTTTTTTATTATCATTTATTTTTAAAAGTATTTGTATCTACTAAAATGATACACAATAACCATTTACGTGCTAACATTATGCATTTGTTATTATTTATGGATACTGTACATGCAGAATATTTAACGATCCATGCTTCCACTTAGTAGTAATAAAGATACACAAACATTTAGTAGGATTACAACCAATTTTAAGAATTATTGAAACAACAGTTCGTGAAGAGTAAGAAAATGTTTTTCCAATACATCAGGAGGTATTTACCATACAGGGTGTGACACGATGAGTGTAAACGATCCATATCTGTAGAACGCTCGAACAACTTAATATAAATTTCAAAAACATTGCGTACAGTAGCTTTTGTGAATGCCCTCTCCATCATAAATATTTTTCTTGTGATCTACATGCTAAAGATTTTTTTCTAATATTGGGCAAGGTTAATTAACAAAATGGCGATTGACCTTGAAAACCAAAAACGTTTCCTTTAAGCATGTAGAGTACAGTAAATTATAATTACCCGTAGGTATTACTAACAATATCAAATATTTGTCTCTGCTAACTGAAAACAAAAATAGGGGCTCAGAACAGGTCAGGTTAGATAAATATATTTTTAATTTTTAAACTAGAACAACGTTTAAAAAGACTATAAAAGTTAAAAGGCAATAACAAGGTTAATTTCAAATAAAAAATACATAACCAAAATATGGATGAATTTTTTCATCATCAAAATGTTTCTCATCGGAATGAACTGAGAAAAGTTAAGAAAACTAACGATGAAAAAGCTAACCAATTTAAAAAATATTGAACATTATAGAATTTTAAAGAAAAAAAAACAGAAATTTTAAAATGGTTAGCATTGGTATAAAACCTGATAGAGAAAATATTATTTTCGTGTATTCAAAATAATGTAATAATGAAAATTTGGTGAGATTTAAAGCCACAAATATTTTGACACATTTTTTAAATCAACGATCACATAACAATTATTCAAGAACCAAAAGCTGATAAGAGCAATATCACAGTCATTATGAATAAAGATGATTATACAACTAAATCACTAGATATTCTATTTGATAAAAATTACTATACAATCGTAGAGATCTTACATCAACTTTTCAGCAAAAAGCAAAAAATATTGTATACAATTATAAAACAGCAAGGTTTTAACACCAGAATATAGCAAACATCTTACTATGTACAATGACACCACACCCAAATTTTCTGAAAAACTAAACACTTATAAGGCTTATGTCACTGAGACCATTCATTTCATCAATAATTAATGCATCAAATAGTAAGTTGCCACAATTTATTACGAACATACTAATAGAAGCACACAACAAAAATAATGATTACTCTACGTGTGATAGTTTGCCCTTAGCAAACTGCATAAACAATAAGCAACTTCCACTAAATTATGAAATAATTAGATGTAGTGCGCCTATATAGCAATATAATATACATCTTAATAAAAAAACCAATATAATTACACATTGGGAGCACTGGAGCAGATGGTGAATTCACTAAGCTTACAACAAAAAATTCTAGAGATCTTTGATTCAACGTACTGTAGGCTTGATGTAGATATTATAAGCAAATTTTAGGCATCCCAATGGAAGCCACCTTATGATGCATAGCCTCCCAATACGTAATGGATGATTTAATTATTGATAATTCTATGCCTAAACTAGACATGCTGCTACACTCTTTAAAGAAATTTCATCGTGACGTGATCAATTCAATTCCAAAAAATAGCACAGAAGTTATACTACCAATAGTCAATAGCTATAACAACCATGTACGTCCACTTTACCTTGGAAGGCGACAAATAATAGCGTCTTATTTTTAGACTGCAAATTAATTATAAACGAAAAAAATTATTGCAGACTGCTTTGCAAAATTATTATTATATAAATCAATTCTATAAACTCACAGAACCACAATATACAACTTGAAAAGGTTAAACCTTTAGTGCATTCACCAACCGCTCAAAGAAATAAAAAATAATTTAATCTAGCTATCGCGCCAGACATTACTGTTTCCTAAATATGAATCCTTCTAAATATTATTTTTTCATACTTTATATTAAAGGATTAATATACAAGCTAAATAAATTCTAACTAACGAAATTAATATTCGAATACGTCGAAAGCACACAATAAAAATTGAAAACGCTTTTTGTATGCTAAAAGTTTCTGATGAAAATTTTAAAACATCTAATGTAATGTATAAGCTTAAATAATGTTTCATTGTGAAAACAATTATAGAGCGCAAACATCTACTTCATTAAAAGATAGAATAACTAGACCAAAAATTTACTTGCCGCGTCGGAGCATCTAATTGAAACTAAATATGATATAATAATAGATTGTGCTAACGTGGAAGCGATTTACACTGAGAAGAATTCAACTGAAAGAAAATTCTTAGAAATGGTGGAACATCACCTAGATAACCATTAAATCCATGAAAGGAATCAATTTGTTGATCTGAACGTAATTCACGCCTAAATATTATTTATATTGTTCAATAGGGATGAAGCAGAGAATAGCGAAATAAAGAATTCAGTTAACTTGTCCATCATGTAAACATTTATTAAATATAAATCTCGAGATAAATATACTATATATTTAGTAATTCCCTTTCCTGCATCAAATAATTTTAAATTAAATAATACAAAAATTTAAATTGCCTAAAATATCTAATATTTAGCCATACAATGCTAAATATAGTTATATAATGTATTGAAATTTAAATCCACCTCAAAATTGAACATATACATGCCGTTATTGGAATTAAACGAGCAGGTAAGGAAACAAACATCTAAGAAGTTCCTTTGTTCGTAGCTCTCATCGTAGTCGAGAAATAGTCAAGATGTGGGAAAGAAAACAGAATATTCATGTGCGTGAGCACTTTTTTTATGATCCTATAAAATAGGACGTTAGTAAACTCACTTTGCACGTAAGCTTCATAATTGTAAATTTTAAATCCAGATAATATCGAATTATATAATTTCCAGATGTCTAACATTATGCTTGAAAAAAGAAACACTAAATTCTCGAAAGCTCGGCGTTTGGGTGTTTGGGTTAATTCGGATTGGTTTGAGTGCCAAAACTCAGTGTCCTATAAGCCGTTTCATCAGAACGGAAATAGGCGTTAAAAGTTGGGGTTGGATCATAAGCGGTTAGGTTCTAGCGGCCAACAACCATTTTAGCGATGAAGGTTGCTAACTCTACCCGGAACTGATACCAACTTTCGGTCCGAAATGATTATTAGATGGAAAATTTAAACGAATCACCTACTACATTTTGAAAATAAGAAGAAATTCCCATGTTTGGATTAATTTAAAAGCGAAGTTGATTCCTCTTCAATATTATCTTATTTTCTACTTCTAGTTTACCTTCTAAGCAACTTTTGTTCAGCATATCTATTTTTTTTATATCTGCATTATAAATTATTTTGAAAAGTTTTCAGACAAAACTACATCACTTTTTAGAAAAAACTGATATACCGAGGACAGCCATAGGCGTCAAATTTTTACTGTATTTTCTTATAATCTAGACGTTTTATAATTTATAACCATATTTACAATTTTTCAGGCAACAACAATTTTTCAATGACATATTTTTACCAACCATATAGAAGATTGATTTTAATTTTATTTTTTAAACCGGATCCCGTTTATTTTATACATTCAGTCAATAGAGAAATTAATTCTTTATCTCAAATTAATTTATGTGTTATACCTATATGTTAAGTAATTTTGGATTTATAATAAAAGAAAATAATGAATTAAAGTAAGCATATGCTAATACTGTATACGGATTATTAAACTTTAAAGTATTTGATACCAGCATTTACATTTGTAGGCATCGTAAACATTTTTAAAAATCTACATTATCGTTGTGGTAATTTGTAAAATATAGCAAAAACTCAGCTGCATGTTAAAAAGAGACGAAATGATAAAAAGTTAAGGAATATATTAAATATTAGTTAACCTATCTAAAATGTCTTCCATTAACCCATAGACAATTATTGTAAAATTCCTAGTAGTTTTCATTCTTACAGGGTATTGTATATAATCTGCTTAAGTTTGAACTGATGTCTTGTACGTTTTTGGTTTTTTTTATCGTACTTCATAAACATAAATCAACTGGGGTAACGTCAGGGGCATTGGCAGCCAATTCCATGAAGCCATTATACTAGTTTTTATCTTAAAAAATTACTTACCGTCATCTCAAGAGATTAAAACTGAATTTATATTGAAGGCCTTTCTCATCGTTCCCTGACAAAATGTAGTTTTTCTGATGGCTAATAATTTGAGTTTTTTCTTTGAAAAATTCTTCGGTCCTAATAATTGTTTTTACGACGACCGTGCGTTTTTGTCCACTTTCCCGCCCGAATTTTAGTTTTGAAAGTGTGACATCCCGAACTAGTGGGAAAGTACAAATATGCTAATTTTGATTATTAAATAGGATTTTACATCTAAAACTATAACTACTTTTACCATATTTAATTACAATAAATAATTTAACAATGCAATTAAAATCATGCTAAAATGAATTATGGAATATTTTTAATGTACTTTCTTTTTATTTTAATATGCGGTGGTAGAATATATTATTGTCCTTACTCATGCAGAATGTGTCATTCTCGCACTCCACTGCTTACGCGAACTCCACTCTGTATCGTTTGGGCCAACGACAGCCTCGTGCGTGAAAGTTTTACTTTCCGCACTTGTTAGGAAAATAACTATTTAAAAAGTTCGAATCTCTAGTTGTTATCAAAATCATTTCACAATATTTCTCGCTGGGGACGCCGGACGGTCATCGAGTTTAAATGATTATAAAGTAATAAACTTATAATTATAATGCATATTATGTTTCAGCAGAACAGTGCGTTTTCGGCGCTGTTAATATAGCACAATTATTATTTCATTCGCGATCTTGCCCGTAGCAAATTTAAACTGGTTTCAAATTCATAATGCTGATATAGTTTCTAAGTATCTCTCTATAATCCGTATAAAAAAGTATGTATTCAAGTATGATATTCAACTTGAAATTTCAAAGTTGGCAATTCTTATGGCTAAATCTGGCAACGTCGCATTTACATAAGTAATTTGAAACGCTAGATCCTCACCTTTTTTAATCAAAACCTAACTTTCATGGAGGTATCTATTTTATTTATTATTTTTACAGTGTATTTCAATTTTGAGATATGACGTCATCGATTATTTTTTTAAGTGACAACCTAGTTTTTATTTACTATTTTTAAAGTGCATATCAAGCTACAAATAACTACAGATTTTCAAATTTTTATCTCTTAATCTCAAGGTTGAATTATTCTGTTGAATAGGTATTTTCTGTAAAAAAATTGATATGAAACTGTGGTAAACAACTCATATTCACTTTGAAAAGAACACATGCTGCAAATGAGGTAATTTCGGTGCTGCTTTGCAATTTTTTGTCAAATTAAATCGACGTCTTTTAATATTTATTGTCAAAAAATAAAAGTAATAAAACACATGTTTTTCTTATTTTTATTATAAATGTGACAATATTTTAACTTTCCTATTCG
The DNA here is from genome assembly GCA_016904865.1 of Pissodes strobi. Lineage (NCBI taxonomy): Eukaryota > Metazoa > Arthropoda > Insecta > Coleoptera > Curculionidae > Pissodes > Pissodes strobi. The sequence goes on from JAEQML010077003.1 coordinate 7,718, forward strand.
TTTTCTCAGATTTTATTGAAAATGTAGGTTAACTGTTAGCATATTTTAGCGTGTAAAAGATTCTTAGTTTAATAAATATTTTTTTTTTTATAAAAATATCAGGAAATTCAATGCATGAATGATCAAAATTTATTTTTGACATTTAATTTAAATATGCTTTGGAGATTCCTTTTTGGCAAGAAAGGGTATCAAAAAGAGTTATAAATACTGATTCCAACTCATAAAGGTGAAGGAATAGCATTATAAACAAGACGCTTTCTTGCATTTGTGGATCCTGTTAAATATTTATTTTCGAAATGTTTCTCGTACACTCTATAATAATTCTTTAGATCTTTATTCAACAAATCTTCTCTTTTAGCTGTCTTTAGCCAAATTTCACACCTGGAATAATAATAACAATATAAGCCATATAAGTTTTTTTCTTACATTCTTCGAATTTCGCTGAGACTTAAAAATCGCAGACATAAAGCGAGATAGTATGGGCGGCTTTACAGTGCTGTACTTTTTTGTACCTAAAAGATTATCGAAAAAAATACCAATCCACAAGAAAAACTTTCATCGAATTCATGAAAATCGCGTATATAAAACAAAAAAGTATGTGCGGCCACACCGCGTCGTTGGCGGAAAGCTAACCCAAAAAAGTTGCAATCAAACAAAAAAGTTTTATTCAAATTGGATTAGCAGATCACGAGAAACTCGGTCATTACCAGTACATGGATATAAAGCGATAAAGTAGGGCGGCTTTACCGTTCCGTTTTTTTGTGCCAAAAAGTTTCTCAGAAAAAATATCAATCCACCAAAAAAAAAATTGTATTCAAATCGGTTAAGCCGTTTTGAAGCTTGAGCATCAGCAGACTAACAGACAGGTAGACAGATCGACCGACGGAATTGGGGAAGCTTGTATCTTGTTTTTGTGATCTAGAGACCTCAATTCGTGGGGGGTTAGATGTAAATTCGATTTTTTTCACGATTACAGTACTTCCTTTTACGAGGGAAGTAAGAGAACTGAGCCTAATTAATAATTAACGTAAATACAACACTTACGACATTGTAGGTAATCAATTTATTTGGTTAAAAAAATATTAACTATTGATATGTCTTAGAACTATTTAAAAAAAGGACGATTACATACCTGGCAACGTCTTTGGGAAAATTAAACATTGAAAATATTCCTCCTCTCTTAGAAGAACAACATTTATACGTACACCTGCGTCCAGTCATTTTAAACACGATTCTACACTTAAATAGTATATTAACAAGCGTATTTTTACACCCAGCAGTCAGATTGAGAACATGAACATGGACTATATAGGGTTGCTCGAACCAACCGAGCGCTCTCGAGCCTACGGATTAAATAAGCTGCCCAGTTTACAGCCGAAAACTGGCGTGGTCAAGCGAATCGCGTGGCCCCGTGTTATCGCTTGACTTTCGTATCTGGGTTGGGTAATCTAAGCTACTACTTTAAATAGTTATCACAACACGAACAGGCACCTTTCGGGAGCCAGTGACCTATGCTACACAATTGGCAAGCGACAGTCAGATTATTAGCTCTATTTACATGGGCGAACCCTCCAAAGGTTTTCCGATAATGCCTTACCTACGGTTAACTGTGAGAGGTTTAGTTGAGTTCGAAGCGGGTCTTGAGGGAAATTAATCAGGAGGAAAACTGTATGGAAAACGTTCTTCCACGTTTGACTAGTTTAAGGACATATACAAACACTTAATATGGGAGCAACACACGTTGTCCCTTTGTGAAGGAGTACACTTCCCCCTTACCTAAACAAGGGAAGGACCAAATATTTCTAAGATGGAGCTGGCCATCAGATTTAGAATCAAATATTATACTTTTGAATTTCGGAAGTAACAAGATGAATGGCATGAGCTTAATTTTGTATCTGATTTAGAATCAAATATTATACTTTTGAATTTCGGAAGTAACTAGTTGAATGGCATGAGCTTAATTTTGTACAAATTTCTAGCATATTTGTGTATTTATCTAATGCAAAAAACAGTTCATTCATATTTTAAACTATTTAATTTATCTACAATTTATTTACAGTATTTTGAGCTAATTCTCTATTCTGAGTATCACTTACCTGCGCTCTATTTGCATTTCTCCGTCCTCTGTACAGCGTCTCCGGGAAATCCTGGTCATAGTGGGCCGCGGCCCACTCTTCTTCGCGTTCTTGGTGTTTGTGTGGATCACAACCGCTATCCTTTCCAAACAGCCTTCCGGAAGCTGGCTCATGCCACGCCGATTTGACGGCGGTGGTGTGGGCCTACAAGTTGTTGACTGCTGTCTGGTCGATTGAGCTTTCGAAGGCTGCAGCTGGTCAAGTTTATACAACTAAATGGGACACTTATCATCGATTGTGCGGTGGCCACCCCGCAATTGACGCATTTCACTGTTTCGCTGATGCACTGAGTGATTTCATGATTCCCTGCGCACTTGCTACAGGCTTGGTCCTTTCTGCAGTATGTGGCAGTGTGCCCCAATCCCTGACACTTTTTGCATTACATTATTGGTTTGAGCCACTCCTATACTCCCAGGACACTCGGAGATTTAGGAGAGCCTTCACCACTTTCTGTTAATGTACAGATGAGTCAAAGACAGTTAAATAAAGAGGAGTCCTCGTCTTCTTTATCAGGTATTCGTTTTTCATATTTAAGTTGAAGGTATCTGTTCATTTGTTGCAAATATCTGCTATATGATTGATGGTTGTATATCTGCCCATCTTTTTGAAGTAGTTTAATATGTTGTTAATGGCAAATTTGTTTTTTTTGTACAATACAATGAGCGGAACGACAAAAAAAAATTAAATATCATCTCGACGGCATCACTGGTCGCCGTTGTATCAAGGATATTAAAAACTATACGGGAATTGCCAAATTCAAACTTCATGCATACTTTTTGAAAACGAACAGTTTATGTATAATATAGTTTTTTATATACTGGAATGTCTAGATATATTGTATGTAACATATCCAGACTCACCTGAATTAGAGAAAGCGCCATTGGGATACCAACATTTTTACATGTTAATAGGCTACGGAATACCACTTTTTAATATTTTGATATTCCTCGCATGCTGAAGAATTATAATTTTTTTTACTACTAACATGATAAATCACCATTATTTACTCCATTCCTCAAATGAGAAGTAACATTTCTCACCCTAGGTAAATAATAAGATTGAAAAAAACCTAGGTCAATAATGAAACGGAAACGGAAACTGTCATTTAAGTTTCAACTTGTTAGTTTGACAACTAGTTGTCATTTCGGATTATTTGAAAAATGAGTAGGAAATGATTAATTTCAAAATCTAATCAATTCAAATAATGATAAGGATTGTATCAGTGCTATTAGTAAAAAAAATATATAAGTATGACTCACTTTTCATGACTCCCCCATAGTATTCTTATTAATAATGCTATTTTGTCAAAATTTAGATGGAAAGAAGGTGCGTCTATCTTTCGGCAAATGACATTTAAAATTAAATTCATTCCGTCAGTTAGACAACTGAACTTCCAGGCTACTTGATATTTCGAACTATTTGAAAAATAAGTAGAAAATGACTAATATAAAAATCAAATCGAATCTCGAATCAAATATGGTAATATATCAGCATTAGTAGTAAAAAAAATTCTATATATACCTCGGTTGAGAAGACCATTATTAACCTCGCACATTATATCCTTCGGCGCTACGCGCCTCTGGATATAAAAGTGCTCGGTAAATAATGGCTTACTTCTCAACCTAGGTATATAATATACTATTATTTTCAAAAATTTTCAATTATACTGGTAGTTAGCAACAACAGATATGATATGGTGTATTAATAACCGAGTGTAAGCAACTAGGTTTTTTGAATTCTGCAGCATATGACAAAGTGAGCAAAATAATTAGTATAATAATAATAATAATAATAATAATAATAATAATAATAATAATAATAATAATAATAATAATAATAATAATAGATGACTTTTATTGAAAAAGATAACATTTGAGTACTACAAGTATAATAATAAACTTATCAAAGGAGATACATTTTATGATGAGAGGCCCGCAGAAGCTACCCTGGCGAAGTCTAGCCAAATGGCTACTCTTACTCAACCAATATAGTAGACCTGCTAAACCCTCGTGCTTAGAGAATGACAGTATTTAAAATTAGTTAGTTATTGGAGCAGATGATTAAAAATTAGCTACACTCTAAGAAGGATGAAGCGGACCTTACACCTATTACTGGGAGGCCCAGGTTTAAAACCTGAGCAGAAAAAACCTTTAAAAGAGAAAAATTATCATCAAAATGAAAGGTGTAACCGAACACAATGTTACAATGTTTACATGTGGAGACCCCGGCAGACCCCCCTCCAACGCTCCAGCAACCGCACACTGATGACATCAATTCAGTGACCACTCACTTGCTCACTCAGCAGATAATTACGATATTTATACTTAAATTTATTTATATTAAAAGGTTTAAATTCGTCAGGCAAAGAGTTATAAAGTGTTATAGCATTGAACGAAAAACTTCATTGAAATATCGCTGTGCGATGCTGTGGCATGGTGAATTTGTTTTTATGTCGCACATTTCTATCATGGACGTTAGATCTAAGAATGAATTTATTTCTAAGTAAGTTGGAAGAAAGTGGATTTTTTATAGTTTTATGGATGAAATTGCCGAGATGATGAACTCGACGTTTATTCATGTCGAGCCATCTTCATTCAGATATTTTTTCCGAAATATGATCATATTTACGTACTCCGAACATAAGCCTACAGCATGAGTTTTGTATTTTTTGTATTCTACGTTTATCAGCTTCGGAGAGGCAAGGACCATACAGAAAGTCACAATATGTAAAGTGTTATAAAACTAAACTGTCGCAAAGCATTTTCTTTAAATTATAATCAAGTAAATGTCGGTTACTATAAATCAATTTTAAGGCACCATAGGCTTTCCTGATCAAGCCTTTTATATGCTCACAGAAACGTAATTCCTCATCAAGTACGAGACCCAAGTTTTTTGCATATGGTACAAAGATTAACGAAGCATCGCATATTTGCAGATTTAATGTTTCTTTTATGGCAGTTCTTTTAGCTTTACTGGAAATACAAATTAATTTAGATTTATTAGAATTTAGGTTTAAGTTGTGTTCTTTGGACAATGGCGAAATATTTTCCAAATCCCTATTTATGTCTGCAGCCGCCCGGCGCACATCTGATTGATGAAATGAGTGATAAAGCTGTGTGTCATCAGCATAAGCTTGTGTTTTACAAACAATCGGAGAGGTTATAATTTCTATAGTGTAAATAATAAAAAGCAATTGGGATAAAATGGATCCCTGCGGGACTCCAGAGTGAATGGCAATATTG
>JAEQML010077004.1:0-13093 GCA_016904865.1 Pissodes strobi
TAATGCGGATCGATATAAATATATATGAAGAAAAGAAGCTAATGGGGATGTCCGCAGAACAGAAGCAGGAAGAAACAGATGGAGGTAACCCGACGACACGTGTTTCTGCTTCTTGGCTTCATCAGGCAATATGTATAAACATGCATACATGCACTCATACACCTCAATTTGTATAGGTACACCTATACATACATATACACATAACGGGTGTAACCTGGGAAAGGAAAAAAACTCTACAGAAGCCACAGATAGGAGCCAGTAAGGTCATTTGCGGCTTCGGCTAGGCGACCTCTCATTTGGGAGGCAACAACCCAGCGTCGCCACGGAGGCAAACTATAGCTACCTGCCGTGACTATCTGTATGCCCAAGGATGTTAGAACAAAAGTTGTATATTTCCTTAAAGGTTTAGATTTTGTTGTGCTTCACTTTCCGGTTTTTATATATTTACTTTCCGGATTTTAAAAATTTATTTATATTGTTTATAACTTACCAAAACAAATTTTTTACATTAAGCATCTAATGTATGTTAGAGTAAAAAATAATATTATATTTTCTATTAAACATTATTATTTTATTTGGCTTAGGGCTTGTAGGTGTTCTCGTGTTTTAATATGTTTGTGGTTGTTCTAGTAAGCCTCGCTTTAAAGTTTACATTGTTATTTTTCCATGTCTTTCAAATATTTGATGTTACAATATTAGGATTTTATTGTAATTAATTCAATATTCAATAAAACATTAAGCGTATCCAAGTCAATATCCACAAAAAAAGTATTGGATATATGTGGTTTAATATTCGATACTATCCGATATTTAAAGATACCAAGGTACACATCACTAAAATTCACTAAATAGAAACAAAATATGCGAAACTTGTAATTGTTTGTCACCTGACAACTTAACAATGCGCATTTTTGGACTCTCTACTACAGTCCTATCGGTTCGAAAGGGTAAACTAGTAATCCAAGACAAATATTTTCCGGGTTGCAGAATCATTTTTTTTTAAATCGTAACCGTGTCTATGAAAAATAATTTGTCGCAAACTACAGTGAAGCCCAAATTGAGATAAAGCGCCCAATCTGGCAACACTGAATACATAATACATCGAAGACGGCAAGTTAAGGATTGGAATTAATTTTATTATTATTCTTTTTAAAAAGCAAAATTTGAATCGATTAAAGGCAGATTTGGTCAATAATTAATACTATTTTTTAAATAAAGAAGGAAAAAAAATGGGCTTGCAAACTTCTTCCAGCAAACACATAAAAAAATGCGTACTTACCACAAAGAGAAACAATTCTCAGAGAGAACTTTTTTATTCGGTACAAAAATCAAAAGAATATGGCTTATGACGGGCTGCTTTCACCACGTCATATTCTGAATCGCATGTGTTCAAATTTAAAGCAAGACATGCATCAATGCATCACATTAATTTAGAGAATTTCTACCATTTTTATGCGAAGCAAAATCCTTTTCATCGTGATTTAACTCGCAATGATTTAAGGAATAGTTTCACCATGTCATTTTCCTATTACGCTATTTAAATTATCTGGAGTCCTGTTTGAATTTCACCTGGAAATGTTTGTGGTATGCGGTATTACAGTGTCGTGATGTTATACGGCCATTAGTTTTGTGAAGGTCTGTTTTTATCCCTTTCTGTTGTCGGCATGTTTTCTACCTCTTTATTTTCTGAAAATGTGGTTTAAACTAAAAGTAGATTATAATTGCTTGCTCTAAAATTCTCTTGCAAATGATAACACTCTTGGTTGGCTTTATATTTGTAACTTTTACCAAGGGCATCATATATTATCCTCCTATAACTGGAAGCATTGTATTACAAATGTTTTAGCATGTTTCATTATTATATAATTCGTTGTATGTTGGTTTAAGCTTGGCGCTTATCAGAAATGAATATTGTCTAGGATTCGCAGCGTCGAAATGTTTCTAGTAAAAACGTTGCTCTTTTTAACATTGAAAATGTTTCTGTTTTCCTATTATGGAATCACGAAAAAGTGCATGCTACATTTGCCACACATGACGTCAGACACGTGAGAGAACTGAGAGATCGTGTTAGATTGTTTATGTGGACGGAATCGGTTCAAATGACAAAAATAAATTAAAACTAACTGAAGCTAATCGAAAGTCGATTGAACGACTAACCCAAACTAACCAAAACCACCAAAAAGGGTTAAAATGTATCAGAAGAGGTTAAAAAAAATAAAAGTAAGTGAAACTAAGAAAGTAACCGAACTGTGGCGACTAACCAAAATCACCAAAAAGGGCTAAAACATATCGAAGCAGATTAAAAATATTAGAGTAAGTTGAAACTAACCAAAATGAGCCGAATTTTGGCGACTAATCAAAACTAACCAAAAACATTAAATTTTAATTATAACGTATCGGAGCCGGTCCAAATGACTAAAATAAATTAAAACTTACTAAAATTATCCGAAAATTGATTGAACGATTACTCAAAACTAACCAAAAGCACCAAAAGGGGTAATAATAATAATAATAATAATAATAATAATAATAATAATAATAATAATAATAATAATAATAATAATAATAATAATAATATTATTATTAATAATAATAATGCTTTATTTTCAAAAAAATCTCACAATTTGAAGACAAAGCTAGAGCTAGAGTACAAACTATACAGCTAGTGTCCGTGTCCAAACAATAGACAAAGCGTGTCGGAACAGTTTAACAAATTAAAGTAAGTTAAAAAAAATACAAGTTAACCGAATTTTGGCGACTAACTAAAATTAACCAGAAACATTAAAATTGGTTATAGTTTAGTTTAATTTAGTTTTGTTTATTGGTAAATATTACACAATGTGCTTTTACAAGTCAAGAATATATATAAAGAAAGTGACTAATATTACTTATTAAGTTATTAAGACATCAAAATATATATGATTAGAGACTGAGACTAGAACAGATTTAAAATGTTATTAACATGCTATTAAAATTATATTTCAAAGTTACTTGTGAGGTATTCCTCAAAAGAATAGAATGCATTTTCCAGCAAATATTTCTTAATTGTATTGTTGAACTCTCTCTCACCAAGATCTCTAATTTCTGTAGGAAGTGCATTAAAGAATTTAATCCCATAATAATCTGCACACCTCCTCGATATTTCCACTCTGTGGTAGCTGGGAACCAAATTATGCCTCTTTCGAATAACGCAAGAGTGAACATCATCGTGAGTTACATAGTTTGATTGATTTTTATTGACATAGGTCAAACAATTAAGTATAAAGATGCAGGGAAATGTTAGTAGTCTCAGTTCTTTAAAACTGTTTCTACAGAAGTGCCTTAATACCCGCAATGACTCGGACGCATCGTCGTTACATTTTAAAAACCAATTTTTGATAGATTTCTTATTAAATAGATGATTTGTGATAGTTTTGAACAAAGGTTAATTATATGAACTTCCCAAATTAGCCCTGGGTCTAGGTGGATGCCAACGAACTTTACTGACTCTTTCGATGGTAAAATGGGTTCTGTTGACCTAAGCGAGAAAGTTTTTACTTTAAGAATTTTGTGTTTTGCTGTTATTTAGACTAAGTTCATTCACAACAAACCAGTTATCCATATTTTCTTGCTTTTCAGCTATGATATTTTTAGATATTTCATGTTCAGATGGGTGATAGTGTTGCAAGGTGGTCGTGTCATCCGCAAACAAAATCAAAATCTGTTCAACAACGTTGGTAAAGTTGGGAAGGTCATTTATGTATATAAGGAACAGCAAGGGTCCTAATACCGAACTTTGTGGGACACCATATTGTATTTTTTGTTGTTTGGACACTATATTATTAAAGAATACATATTGCTCTCTGTCCCTCATATAGGACTCGACGAAGGCAAGACTGCCTTGATAAAAGTTGTAGTAATCAAGTTTTTTAAAGAGTATTGAATGTGAAATGCAATCAAATGCCTTCGTTAGGTCCAAGAAAGAAGCATATGTATCTACTTTATTTTCGAAGCCATCTGCAACATATTCTGTTAGTTTATTTATAGCAAGAGTTGTAGATTTTTTTGTTGCGAAATCCAAATTGGCTTTGAGTAAATAAGTTATTAAGCTCAAAATATTCATTTATTTGGTCGTTCATAAGGGATTCCAAAAGTTTTGAAAGTACCGGCAATAAGGATTTTGGACGATAGTTTTCCTCACTGTCCGGACTACCTTTATTTTTATAGATAGGTATAACCTTTGCTGTTTTTAAGATGTTTGGAAAATAGTTATTAGTGATACATTCATTAAAAAGATTTGTTAATGGTTTACTGATTATATTTTTTAGATGTTTAATGATTTTTGAGTTTATTTCATAACAGTCTTTGCTGTTTTTGTTTTTTAGGGATGATATTTTTTCTTTTATCATATTAATTTTAATATTTTTAAAATTAAATTTTGGTATATTAGAGAAATCCTGTACCAGGTAGACAGAAAAAGTTTGTTGTGATGATAGCAAGTTTTGGACAATACTTTCTGCTATGTTAACAAAATAATCATTAAATGATTAACAGTTCAGATTAGAACATTCCTGAGAAGGGGAAGAAATGTTACTTTCAGATTTTATGATATTCCACATAGTTTGTGACTTATTTGAGGAATTATTTATAATGTTATCATGTGCAGTTTGTATAGCTTTAGTTAATTCAGCCCGGTAATGTTTTTGTATGAATTGACCATTTCCTTAGTAACTAACATAGGATGTTGTCTATTGAGAAGGCTAAGAGTTTTAAGTTTTTCTCTCATTTCCCGCAGGTTAGCATCAAACCAGTCAATGTTGACTCTTTGAGTATCCATTTTGACCAATTTTGATTTAACAGGTAAGCATTTATCCATTTTGTTTGTCAATATTTCGATAAAACTTTGAATTTTTTTCTCCACATGTGTGTTGGAGTTTGTTATATTATCCCAATCAATCAAAGTTAGTTCAGTGTCAAGACTAACTAAACCTTGGTCTGTTATTGGTCTAAAAGACACTCGTGTACTATGAGTTTATTTCAAACTGAAAGGTGTAACAAAGATTATTCCTGAGTGATCAGAGAGTGTTATAATGTACCGGAACCGGTTCAAAAGACTAAAATAAATTGAGACTAACTGAAATTAACCGAAAGTTGTTTGAACGACTAATCAAAACTAACAAAAAGCACCAAAAAGGGCTAAACCGTATGAACAGATTAAAACTATTAACAATAGTCAAAACTAACCCAAATTAACCGAATTTTGGCGACTAACCAAAACTATCCAAAAACATTAAAATTGGTTATAAAGCATCGGAAATGACTAAAATAAAATAAAACTAACTAAACGACTAAGTAAAAGTATCCAAAAGCAAAATTTTTAAAACCTAACGGAACAGATTAAAAATATTGAAGTAAATTCAAATTAGCCCAAATTAACCGAATTTTGGCAACTAACCAAAATTAACCAACAACATTAAAATTGGTTATAATGTAGGTTAGACAAATTTAAGTAAGTTAAAACTATCCAACACGAATCGAATTTTGACGTCTAACCAAAAACATTAAATTTGATTATAACGTATCGGAGACGGTCTAAATGCTTCTTTGGTGTCATGAGTGATTTTTCAAGGTCGCGTCACGACACAGAAAAGTTTCGTGAACGTCACGACACGGTTTATGAAAAATTGAATATAACGTATTGGAACCAGCTCAAATAAGTAAAATAAATTGAGACTAAGGAAAGTAACCAAAAGTTGATTGGTAGACTAACCAAATCTACGATAATTGATTATATCGTATTGGAACCGGATCAAATGACTAAATTCACTAAATTAAGTTGAGAATAAATGAAACTAACTGAAAGTTGATTTGGCGACTAAGCAAAAATATTAAAATTGATTATAACGTATCGTAACAGGTTCAGATGACTAAAATAAGTTGATACTAAGTGAAACTAATGGAAAGTTGATTTGATGACTAACCAAATCTAACCATATGTATTAAAATTTATTATAACGTATCGGAATCGGTTCAAATGACTAAAATAAGTTGAAAATAACCGAAAATTAATTGGACGACTAACCAAAACTAACCAAATCTATTAAAATTGATTATAACGTATCGGAATCGGTTCATATCGCTAAAATAACTTGAGACTTATGCCCGGTTTCTGAAATACCATATATCTAGTGTATAAAGTTATGAAGCCTATAATTACTATGGTTACAATTGTATTAACAATCGTCATAGGAAATATTTGAAGAATAAAGTTATCCATACTTTAAGAAACTGGGCATAAGTGAAACTAGGGGTGGGTGTCGGTGACTCTTAGTTTCTCACGACAGACTAGTCGTGTTGCATATGGCTAAATCGGGGAATGAGAGACGAATCGAATGCAAATGTTATTTTGCTTTTTACAACCACACTTAAAGTTATAAATTTTAAAAAACAACGACACTTGAAGTAATATGCATTTATGTGGTATATTTGGTAAACTAAACTTACGTAATCTAATCTGGACTAACCCAAACTAACTCAAACTTATATCAACTATTACTTTCAACATAACTATGAGTTTTCTCAGATCTCAAATTTAATAACCGTTGTATTCTGCCTCGGCATTTTCAATGTCTTCCCCGGTTGCATCTTTGTAAAGGACTGTGAATCTTTTGACAAAGTTACAAAAGGTTGGACAAATTTTGAATAAAAGCAAAGTCTATTCTGGAACGAAGATAAATATATTTTGTGGCAGACTTATTTTACAGTTGTTTTGCGGTGCTATATATATTTGTTTCTATATGCTTTAGCGAAATTTGAGAACAATTATTATTGTCAATAAAGATCGCATACAAAATTCGCAGTAAAAACTGAGTTTCGTCAATCAATTAATGGCTTTTCTAACTATCTAAATATAGGGAAATTTCCTTTTATTGCTTATGCTATACGATTTAAATGGACAAACGTAACCAAACCCTTCCTGGGAAGTTTTTGTTTTCAGCTGCCATAATCACACTTTCTAAACGCTTCCATTGTTACTGATGTGATTCAACTTGGAATTATCGGAAGGTACAGAGAAAATGCGTGGCGGCGAATGCAATGATATTATGAAAAAGGAGGTCGATTTGCCATGGACTTTTAACAAGTAATATGATTATTTTTTTAATAAAAATTATAAACGTTAAATCAATAAAATATTTTCTGCATTTATGTGCAAAAATTCGTTTATATGATATACTGAACCTTACAAATAGAAATGTTCATAGAAACTAGAAACATTAAAAAGGCAATGTTATATTTTCCAATAATATACGTAATCAAATTGCTTATTGTTATATTTTAATATAAAATTTTAAACAAAAATTGTATTCTAACTAATCTACACAAACGATTAAAGAAAATATCTTCTGGCGCTTAGCAGGTACACCTAAATCGATATTACTAATTTCACTTTTGCCTGCAGGCGCCCTACTTTCTGGGAAAGCTTTCAACGTCGAAATGGAACAAAAACAAGCGAAAGTAAGGCGCAACAGATATAGAGAGGGAACCGAGAGTTTTTCGTTCACTTCATCACACCTGTTAACCAATCAATTATGTGGTATATTATAAAAAATGTTCTAGTGATGTGATTTACTTAAACATATTAATTTCTTATTGCGAATAAAGGATCAATCAAATAGTCATTTAAACTATCGTAAAGAAATAAACCTAAATTTTATTGGTGCGCATTGTAACATTGCAAATTTTAAAGTAGGTATTTATTAAACCGATACGAGTTCCGACATGTTGTGATAAAGATATCCCAAATCTCACGAATACACGTGAAGGAATATTCATGCTTTCTTTCCTGTCTTATTTCTTTGTCATCAAACCTAAGACAATTTATTAGGAATGAAAAGCGTTCACCGCTCATGCACGCTCTGTAAAATGTTCCTGATATTTTAGTGTCGAACATACATTTAGTAGACAAATGATTGTCTTTACTTGCTGCATACATTATCAGGATAGCAAAGAGGGCTTTTAGCTAATGTTTTGTCATTTGGGACACGTTAGCATAACTTTCATAATTCTGTGCTTGTCTAACAATTTCAGCATATGAATGTTGAAGCATAAGATCTAATATGTCATCTGAGAAGAATTCTAAAAATTATTCATCAAATGTGACACTTTTTGGCATTTCCTTTAGGGCCAGATATACAATGAACAATGTTTCTGGCTGCAGTTCTTTTATTGCTATTTTTAGGCATTTCTGCTGACCATTTATGGCCATTCTTTCCTTTCAGAGAAGTCTTCTTAGGTTTTATTAAAAATTGAGATAAGGAAACTGAGGTACTTCTCCATCTTCAGCTTGCATCTTTTCCGCTGCAATTATTTCTCCCAGTCCTGCAGTTGGAATATCTTCATTCATAACATCGACGGCTGGAGACCCTGATGTATCAATGTCGTCACTTTCATCGCCTGAAGAACCTTCTGTTTCACACTCTACATTGTCCTCCTCCAAATCACTACCGCTGTCTTCCCTGCTATCTTCCACAGGCTCGACCTCACTGTCTTCTCCAGACATTATACGCTTTACTTCAGCCTCTAATTATTCTTCTTCGGTTAATGGTTTTTTAGATATTTTCTGTTTTTTTTTTTTTTCATTTTCTGAAAAATAAACAAGGAATTTGTTATGTTTATCGTGTTACTATTGTTCTATTTCTGTTATCTTTAATGTTTTATTACTGTTATGCCTATGTTATGGCAGAGTTACACTAAAAGAAAGCCCATCTCTTACTATTATTGTTTAACAAAATGATATGATTTGATGTTAAATAGAACTTAAATGAATCTAAATAAATAAGACTGAATGATTTTGATTGTTGAATAAAACTGACATCTCTATAACCTGATTTTATTGATAAGTTTTAAGGGTTGTTACCAATTCCAAATGTTGTCACTTTTAAAAAGAAACAACCATAGGCACAATAGCTCAGCTTAGCTACTAAGGGGTAGGTCCAGTTGTGTAGGCTCGTTGCTGAAAGTCAAAGATGTGACTGACTTGAAGTGTTCTCGATTATTAATAAGAAAACGTAGACTGCATTGCAACTGAGGTAACAAAATTAACTAATTATTGAGAGCCACCGGATTTCATTGGAATTGGAAATAAAAGATCATCTCAAACACCTCAAGTCATGCCAATTCAGGTGGGTCTCAAAATTAAAGAAGTAATAAAATCACATCGGCTCTACCGTTTATTATTTCATTAATAAGAAAGGTAAAGCAAGAGAAAAGAGGAAGGAAGAAAGGAAAGACTTAAACCTAACTTAACCTAAACTTAGCTTTATTGCGAGGTGTTCTTCGTGTTAAGCAGGCTCACGTATACACTTACTCGGTCACACGACACCAAAAGTCTTGAATTTGCCTGTTGAGTACTCTGCTACATTGACTGCCTCGCAGCAGTGCCACAATGTCTCGACTTAGAAGTAGTAAACTTCTAAGCTGGCTGGCTGCAGCAGCAATACACTACTTCGGCTAAAATTAGCCTGTAAATTGAACCCTACAAAATCCAAACAACTAATAAGAAACTTGAAACAGTTAGTTCCAAGTTACACGGAGCTGACCAGTCACAAAAGTTACAACTAAATTACTAATTTACAGCTCCATTATTCTAAAAGAGTAATGGCTCTTCTAATTTAACATAGCATACATAGTATGCTGACTTAAACTTACAAATCTAAATAGTTATTAAAACATTATATATACAATGAGCCACTCAAAACGAAAAGCATAACTTGTCCTTTAATACAGTACCGATAAGAAAGGTTAAATATGTATTTGAGTCCCCTGAGAACCCTGAGAACTAAGTTTGTTTCATCATGTTCGAGCAAAATGTTAAGAAAAGTAAGCTATACAGAGTAATTCTTGAAAAACAAAACATCAGCAGTCTTCCGAGACATAACAGAGTCACTAAAGTAATAAAAATAAACCTGTAAGAATATTTAGCACGGCACGGCCGGCGGCCTTTCAAAACTAACGCTGAACAGAATACTGTTCTAAATTGAATTTAGCTAATTATTTTATAGGGAGTTTAAAATAGTAACAAGATTATTGATAGTGTTGCTCAATACAAATTACAAATATAAGAACCAAAGTATTTACCTTCTCAACAATGAAGGACTCCAAGAAACGTGGTTATCTTTTGTGCTGTACTTATATTGCCCATTTGCCACGTGGGCATGTGAAAAGCCTTATATCCCCCTTAAGGTTATCCTGTCCACATTTTCCAAAAAACCAAATCAGATCTAGACAGAATTTTTCCCTGGTGACAATTTATCCCATTAACTGGTCACACACTATATATATCTATATATTATATATATAAAACAAAGTCGTGTTAGTTACACCACTTATAACTCAAGAACGGCTGAACCGATTTTTATCATCTTTGGTTTGTTGGATTTGTCTCCGCCCCGAATAGCAGAATAACTATTAAAATATCAGAAAAAGTCTCGGATAAAAAATTATACACAAAATTAGTTATAAATTAGGCTTGGAACTCTGTCATCTTCCGCAACTGACAGCTCATGTCACGCACGATTATAGTTTTTTCGTAATATTTGATGTCCACTGCAAATCAGTGACATACTACACATTATAGGATAGAAATTCAACGGAAAATAGTGGGAAAGAAGCATATTCAAATCTAGAAAGATATTGAAATATATAGAAAATACTCGAATAGAAAAATATAAAAATTATAGAGAATAAATGACAATAACTGTCAAATCGATTGGTATCAATCATTCCAGATTATTCGGTAGATGTCATCCGTACTTAGTGTTGGTTAAATATCGATAGTAAAGCAACAACATTGAGTGTTGCAATTCGGTGAAGTCCATCAAATACATCTGCAAATATGTTACGAAAGGCAGCGATATGGCGGTTTTTTGGCATCCAAACCACCAATACCAACGATGAAATTACGCGCTATCAAGTTGGTCGATATGTGAATTGCTATGAGGCGATTTGGCGTATATTCTCATTCCCCATTCACGGACGTCATCCCACTATTGTACATTTGGCAATGCATCTGGAGAATGGCCAACGAGTATATTTCACCGCGTCGAATGTTGCTCATCGTGCAATTCCAGCGACAACATTGACCAGTTTTTTTGAGATTTGCCAAACCGATCCGTTTACACGAATGTCGCTTTACTCGGAGATGCCACGTTATTACACTTGGAACGCTTCATCGAAGAAATTTCAACGGTTCCGGGCCATCCGGATGTGCGTTCTACTGATGCTCTTGGTCGTATTTACACAGTTCATCCGAAGAATGATGAATGCTTCTATTTGCGGTTGTTGCTGGTGAATCTTCATGGGCCAACATCATTTCAATCATTACGAACTGTTAAATGGTATAGTGTGCCCAACATTTCGTGCTGCATGTCAAGAGCTAAATTGGGACATGACAATCGCTGAAGCGATTATCTCTGCAACTTCAAGTTAGATACGCACATTATTTGCAATCATCATTTCGACATGCTTCCCATCGAATCCACGTGACCTGTGGAACAAATACAAGGATAACATGTCAGAAGACATTTTACATCGAATTCGTGTCAGTTCTTCTTGAACTGACACGAATTCGATGTAAAATGTCTTCTGACATGTTCCGATCTTGAGGTGAATCAGGAGATGCATAACCAGGGTTTGCTCTTGATCGAAGACATGTGTTACCTCATGTGCGGCAGTTTGTTAGTCAGGTTAGGAATGCCAGCACTAGATAGTGGAATGAATAACGCATTTATTGAACATGAATATGATCGACAGGAATTATTATACCAGTCAGTTCAAACGAATGTACCCCTGTTGAACCCCAACAGAAGGAAGTCTATAATACATGAATGAAGGCAATTGATGATGGAAATGGTGGCTTATTTTTTTTGGATGCCCCCGGTGGAACTGGGAAGACATTCCTCATGTCATTGATTTTGGCCACTATATTCGTGCGAGATCTGATATTGCGGTAGCAGTTGCTTCTTCTGGAATAGCGGACACATTGTTAGAAGGATACCGTACGGCTCATTCAGCCTTAAAATTGCCGTTAAACCTTCAACTAACCCAAACTAACCTAAACTAATGAATAATCGACATGCAACATTGCGAAACACTCCGTAATGGCCATAGTTTTAGTAGAGCATCTAAAATCATCATCTGGGACGAATGCACAATGGCGTACAATTGCGCATTGGAAACACTTGACTGAACATTGAAAGTTCTGCGCAATGACTCGATATGTTTTGGAGGCGCAATGATTTTATTGTCTGGCGATTTCCGCCAAACACTGCCAGTCATTCCAAGATCGACTGCTGCAGATGAAATAAATGCTTGCGTCAAATCATCAAATCTGTGGCGATATGTGAAGAAACTTCAGCTGGCGGCAAACATTCAGCATTGCTGAACGTTTTGTCTTGCATTCGCCATGACGATTAACAAATCAGAAGGCCAAGCCTTGAGTGTTTGTGGTCTGAATGTAGAAAATGCATGTTTTTCTCATATTCAATTGTACGTGGCATGTTCATCGCCATGACGATTAACAAATCAAAAGGCCAAGCATGTTCACGTGGCGGCAAACCATCCGCTTTATTTGTTCTTGCGCCTGAGAATAAAACGAAAAATATCGTATATCACAATGTGCTTCAATGAGGAGAATCAATCCGAGTCAACCAATGCAGCAATATACATAGCTGCAATAAAGCAAATGTCTTGCTGGCATGCCATTGAAATACTTGATTTTTGTACTTTTTTGAATCTTTGTTTTCTTTAAATTTATTATGCTAATAAACTAATAATAAATGCGCATGATAATAAAACGAAAAATGTCGTATATCACAATGTGCTTCAGTAAAGAGAATCAACTTGAGTCAACCCATGCAGCAATATACATAGCTGCAATAAAGCAAATGTCTTGCTGACACGCCATCGAAATACTTGATTTTTGAACTTTTATTGAATTTTTGGTTTCTTCAAATATATTATCCTAATAAACCACTGAACATAATAAATGTTTTGTATTGATTTTTTTACGTTAATAAAATAATAAATTAAGTATAGCTAAAAGTTAACACGACGT
>JAEQML010077005.1:0-13093 GCA_016904865.1 Pissodes strobi
TTATCTTTAATAATAATTAGATATTATTACTATTAAAAAGAGATGTTCTTGCATTAATTTGTCGACATTTGAAGAAAAAACAGCATATTTTATGTGGAGGAAAAGTTACTTTTCATGGCTTGCTCTCTATTACCAGCCTCACTACGTTCGGCTGTTAAACACGAGCGCGCCATGAAAAGTATCACTTTTCCTCCATATAAAATAATATACTATTGTTGTGTATAGATCTTGTTGATATTTGAAGATTAACTTGGAGCTTATATTCTATTATAGTTATATTCATTTCAGTTTATTTCAATTTCAATTTATTATATGTGTGTTGTAACGTTAAAAAATAAATAATTTTCTACATAAATGAGTTGTTTTATTGATCGTAATTTATCAAAATAATATGTAACTCAATTATATGTTTCTTTAGGTAATTGACTTTTCTTTCAAGAATGCTGTACTTACTACAAGTAATCTACATTCGCCATTCTAAATTTCATTTCAAAGGATATTTTTAAATATTTCTTTCAGGTGTAATGTTTAAATAAATATCCGGCTCCCTTTATGCAGTTTTTTGGATCGTTAAAAAATTGGTTATTCTCTACTCGAAATAAGCAGTATTTTATAAATCATATATTTTGTAGTGAAAGTTTAAATAAAATAATAGGGGAGAGTAACAATTTTAGTATGTCCCAAAAAATTTGAGTACGGGTCACTTCACTAAAAATTGCCATGGGGTTGACGTCAAGTTAGATTTATTTATTTCCGCCCCACTACATAGTGATAACGTTGGTCCTCGCTTGTCAAAGGTGCCGCGCTTAAGTTTCGCAGCTATATTCTTCTTTAGGCTATGATTCTGTGCTGTAGATATAGGTTTTTGTGATTTATGTTATTAATTAATAATTTACGAAACTTTCTAAAACTGTTTCAATTTAACTTATTGTTACCTATGACATTGCTCCACACCCATTTGGGTTTCTGTTTTCTTGTAAAACGTTGGAATATGTAAATAAAAATTATCTATCTATCTGTCTATCTTTTTTAGAAATAAGTATAACTTTAGATACTTTCAAAACAAACAGATTATTTGATACATAAATTTAGCAGTTGTACCAATGGGCAAATTATAATATTAGTAATTGATTTAATTATTCGCACATTAAGAAGCTAAAAATGTATTTAACTATCGTATCTTAATAAAAAAAAAACAATTTTGCAAAAAAAAATCTAGGTTTTAATAGGTAATGGATTTTTTCAGGTGAATGGCCCTTCGGCTTAATATGGTGCAACGTCTACGCCACTTGTGACGTTCTAGCATGTTCGGCCTCTATAATGCACATGTGTTTCATTAGTCTTGGAAGATATCTTGGGATACGGAATCCTCTGAAGACGCGACACAGTACTACCACCAGAACAGTGGTTCTTAGAATAGGATTAGCGTGGTTGTTATCCATGGTAGTGTCTAGTTCTATCACCGTACTAGGTAAGTACTTGAACATTTTATATATGAGACAAATTTGTAAGGTCGAAATATCTATAAATAAAAATATATTAATACCAAGATTCCATGTTATTAAAATATTTGGACATATTTATGTGAGGCGCTTCGGTTTCTTCTTCTTGCGCAATACCTCCTACAACTAGGCCAGACGGCTTACGCGTGACGTCGTCAAAAGTGGCCTTAACTTATTTACAGGCGTATATTGAAATGTGCAATTTCGTTTAAAATTTCACTGTTAAGTAGACATTTTAGATGCAAAGATCTCGAAAAAATATAACACAAACTTGTTTTTTGTAAATTTAACTTTTTTCATATGTAGTTTGAAACGTAATTGACCTAATACAAGACCTCCTACAAGCTGATATTACTTTAAGCACGACTATTATGACTGATGTGTGTATTACTTTTTTTTTAAATTAAAAATTATATTGCAGTTTCAGTACTAACCTTTTTCTGCATACGTAAATAATATTTAAGGGCTTCCGGTTAAAACAAGGCTGCGAGTCATGGACTCAGCCCTTAGATGCGCCTCATTCGAGTTTTGTTAAAGGAAAACGAAATTTCAAAGCAAAAACCTTTGAATATCCAGTTTATCAAAATAGAATCGATTTTGATAAACTGAAACTAAATACCACCAATCTATTTAAGAGATAGGTGGTAAAATGTCACTATAGGTATAAAGGTGTCGTAATAGGTAATAGTAATGTCAAATTTGGTAGTGTGTTTCTCCTCGGGTTTCTCCATTCAAAGAACAACCTTGCAATATTCAAATATTTATGATAAAACATGAAAGCTTTATACAGGTTTAAGATTTTACTTTTTGTGTTAGATTGGCTATATTACTCGGTATATTATTGAGGCCTAATATTTATTTATTAAAAGTATCCAGTTTCCTTCTTTTCTTTTTACTCAAAAGATTATGATTATGTTTAGAACAATAATTACAAGATCAATCGACTTACCTGTAAGGAAGATCGATCGGAATTATCCGAGCCTCTCCGCCATCCCTCATTACACTTTGTAGTATACAACTTTTTCCCAATCGGTACAATTTTTAAAGAAGTTATCTAAAAACATGGTGATTCAGCCGACCCTGACCAGCCGCTCGAGCCCATGCATCGCCCTGATGCGTCATTACAATTTTGGTTCGTAAGATTTTTGATTACATTGCATTTGGGGTGATAGGGAGAAGGTAAAGACTGGGTGGGTTTGTAATGAGAGATGGCGGAGATGCTCGGATAATTCCGATCGATCTTCCTTACAGGTAAGTCGATTGATCTTGTAATTATCCTTCGCATCTCCGCCATCCCTCATTACACTTTGTAGATGTTTAAAGTATTTGCGATGTAATCTACATTAACTGAAAACTGCGAGTTTTCTGTAGTCCTAGATTTGTAAGGCCCTTTTTATAAACTAAAATTCAAATTTATAACCATTAGATTTAATAACACACATCATGAAGGTACATATATCATGTTTAACGCTTAACTGATATTAACCTTTAACTTATTTTTAATACTATACCAATATTCTTATGTAATATGATAACAAGTTGGTAAGTAAGTTATAATTGTAGCTTAATATTTATATGATTCCTTAGAGTTTATGGTTCAATAAACAAGATGCCAATCCAGTGGGATTACCCACGCCAAGTTTTTTATAGAATTTCGAGAATACTTTTGATTTTTCTGTCGAGCCAGCTGTCTTCTGAATGGTTTGTAATGTAACTCCCATTCTTTGAGCTGCTGAAGTTGCTCCGTGTCGCGTGCTGTGTGCCCCAAAGATTTCCGTGTTTATACTGCTGGCTTTTACCTTGACCCATCTGCTAATGGTTTGACTGTTGTCTGGGTGATAGGGCTTTTTGTGAGTGAGTATTACATTTTGTTTGGTTTTGCTACTTGTGGTATCGATTGCATCTACAAATGCAACGATCTATTAGCATATTTACAGTATCTGTGAATGCCGTAATTTCTGTTTTTGAACAAAAAAATACGTATGTTCACTAGCTGCAACTGCAATTGCAGACAGTGGAGGGTACGATCGATTGTATCTGCTAATACAACGAACTATTCACCTTTTATTGACTGGTAGCACCCTTTTTCCTTTTATGCGTTCTATGTAAGTCTCTAATAGTGTGACTATACATAGTTCAGGTTGATTAATAAAATAAGGTAATATCAAACTAGGGTGAAGCCTGTTTAGGCCACTTGCTTTTATTTTATCCGGGAATCTGATTTCAATTATGTATTCATATTTAAAAATATTGTCTATTTTTACTTCCGGGTTGTCCGTGATTTGTGTGCCGTTATTAGTATTAAGAGTGTTACTAGCTTTAAAGTTAGATTTGTAGATTTAAGAATTCGTGAGGGTACATGCTCTTTAAGCGCTGTAGAACTGGGTAGGAATCCCAAGTAATTGAGTGTTTTGATTTTGGGGGTCTTATGTTAAATGTTCCATTGAGAAAACTTTTTATAACCGCTTCGTCTTTTGTTTGAGTAGGATGACTCCGAAGACAATTGAATATTTAGGAGCTCAAGAATAAGTTTACGGTTTTATTATATATTTGTTGGCGCTTAGAAAAACAGAAATTCCCTATTTATTGTAAGTATTTCCGTATTGTTTTAGGGCGCTATCTGTCAATGAAGAAATAATCACTTTTATCGCTTCATTAGGTACGCTTTGTTATAGAATAGCTCTCCTGACAATGAGGAAGTTTCATCAATATTTTTTTTTTACTGCTGATTTCGATAGCCCATGAAAAATAAGTAAACATATGTTTTTTCTTTTTTCCCTAAGCCGAAAAATGAGGCAGATACAACGCCTTGAGATGTGCTTATGACGTCATAATACACATGAATTGTTACGTCACACCATGCATGGTATATCTATATATACAAAACTAAAAACTGGTATAGCTCTTGTAATATTCGTCTTTAGCGGAAATAAAAAAATATGTATCGATCTTTTTTTTTTTTTTTTTTTTTAATTTTATTTATTTATTTTTTTTTACGGTTCTATAGTTTGCAATAAAAAATAATCAGTTTAATTTCTCAGGAAACTTCGTAATTTCCCTACAGCCAGAAAAATTTTCTTCCACAATGGTTGTTGCTCTCCGCAAGGAGATGTGAGTAAGTATTTTTCAGGGTAAAGATAATAGACTGTTCTGCCAGTAGGTCAATTTTCTCTTATATAAACCCCAAAAGTGAGCATGGTTGAGGGGGAATAACTACGCTTTTTTATATAAAACCTAAATCTTGTAATGTTTATGTAATTTTATTTATACTTTTAAGCAATTCTCTTTTGAATTACCAATAACTAGCCAATTGTCTAAGTAGAGTACAGTTTTTATACCCTTTAATTTTACATATCTTAAAACTGGTTTCAGTTTTGTGAAAAGATATGGAGCTGTACATAAACCAAATGAAACACAATTAAATTGGTATAGTACGTTGCAAAAAACGAATCTTAACAACTTTTTTTTTTCCCAAGAATGCGTATTTTGAAATTAAATTTTTTGCCGTCCTATGTAGTCTTCTACTTTGCTAACCGGAGTGGTGTCCTATTGAAAGGGATTTTATAATCCTGTACCCACTCTACTATTGAACTGTTTACCTTTTTTCTCTGCTAATTTTGAACGTATAATTCTAGTTCAGACGGTTGGCTAATTAAATTATTGAAAGGGAGGGCTAAGGCACTAATCCCACGGACTATAGTTGTTTCTGTAATTGATACAGTAGTTGTCTTGGCAGGATTTAGTACTCTCTTCGAGATTTAATTTTGATGGTCTGAGGACATTGCAGTTAGCAGCTGGTGGATACTTCTCTATCATACTGTTTTTTTTTTTTTGTTTTTTTTTTCTTTAGTCCTTTTAATAAGTAATTGTCCCGTCTAAACTATCTGGGTATGTAGTTCTGGCCTCGCAGGTGTGATTTCGTCGGTTTTTTTTTTTTTTTTTTTGTGTCCTACACCTACATTGCTAGGTGGTCGTTACTTTGTGCAGGACCATCTGGTGCTTCTGATGTTGGTAAGTCTTGATAGTCTTGATTTGGCTAAGTTATTTCCTCAGCTAGCGTAAGAGGATCTTCTAATGCATTTGCAAATGCAAAAGAGTTTCCTTGGTTTTGCTACTTATGATATCGATTGCATCTGCAAATGCAACGATCTGTTAGCCTATTTACAGCATCTGCAAATGCTGCAATTTCTGTTTTTGAACAGAAAAATAGGTTCATGAATATGTTCACTATCTGCAACTGCAATTGCAGACAGTGGGTACAATCGATTGTATCTGCTAATACAACGAACTATTCACCTTTTTGCTTGCTGCTTAACCCTGGTTATGCTTTCGACTGCATCTGCAAATGCAACAATTTTTGGCATATTTAGAGTATCTGCAAATACTGTAATTTCTGTTTTGAATAGAAACCAAGAGTGTAATAATTCGCTACCTCCAATGCAATGATTTTATGTAAGAGGGTTGCAATAGTATGGTGGTTATTTGTTTTTGTATCTGCAAATACATAGCACTATACCGTTTTATTTTTGTCAGTACATATGTCCTTTACATTGGCAAATGTAGGGATATAGTGTGCCTCTAACTACTTTTACATAATATACCTAATGGGGTGGAGGCTGTTGGGGGCCCTTCACATCTGCAAATGTGAAGGTCAATTTTAGTTAAAGTTATTCGCATCTGCAAATGCGAATTTGTATGATTTCCGGTATTACATTGCTTCGACAAAGCCGAACGATAACATTCCGCCTTTTTCCCTTAATTTTGGGTTAGTTTTGGTTAGCACTTTTAGTTCTTGTTGATTGAGCATCCGTTGCGAGCAAAGCCAACGGAGGGCCATGCAAGCTATAATAATACCCAACTTGGGTTTTAGTCGCTCGTAAATTATGCGTCAGCTTGTCTTTGTGGCTAGTTTTTAGAGGTTAATTTCGTGAGAAAAGGACACTCTTCGACTTACTCAAAATTTTAATTTTTTATTTTATTTTTATTTTTTTGAAAAGTATTTGTTAATACAGTAATCGCAATAATTACAATATACATAGTCCTTACTCCTCTAGACAGTGTTTTTGAACACTGGTATTGAGGATAATTGCATTTTAGTAATAATAACAGTATGATTTCCTATAAACTCTCTAGTATTGTGGCTATGAATATCCTTTGAAAATATTATGATAATATTTTAATTTTGAGTTTTATTTATTATCCTGTAAATAAGTTTATTCTGTTCAAATTTTAATACCTTATGTAATTGCCATACTCTTAAATTTTCATATAGATCTGCAGTATGAGTCAGTGAATCATAATTAAATATAACTTTGTTTTTTGTTTTGCAATATTTGCATCGAATCGAATTGTAGTTTATAGTCCCACATGTGCCCCATACGGGGATCAAATATCGAAAAACGAATGATACGAAGGCATTATAACCATTTGTTTCTATTTTTATATTCCTTTATATGGTATAAACGTTTTATTCTATGTAAAACATTAATAAATGTGCAGGCCGACCGGTATATAGTTCCTCCTTTTGATTGTGTTATGTAAACACTTTTTGTGATTGAATAGTATATTTCTTTGGTAGAATGTACGATTAGACGAGATTACTAGAGAACGGTTCGAATAGCTCGTATCGTTAACTGTTGCTTATTACTTATATTCATTTCGATATAGTATATTTCAATTCCGAATATATTGTTTGATTCTGTGTAATTGTGCAAAGACGACAAATAAATGTAACAATGTTTTGTCATGCCCTCGTATATAAATAACAGTTTGTTAGTATAATTCAAATCGCAGTGAGCACATTTAATTTTTGTTTACTGCTTCACTCGCATTTTTGACTGTAACCTGTTCGCACTCTATTTTATTCTAATAAGTATAGTTAATTTTAGAAGTTTGAGAGTATTTTCCATTTCAATTTTATTAAGTAAAAAAAATAAGGGTTAAAAGTGTCATATTTATTCATAATATTCAGTTTAGTATTATACACATTTAGTTTGCTTTTATACAAGAGATTCTGTTTTTATATATTTAAGATAACCAGGTATTTATGTATATTTGAAATTTTGGCATATAATCTTATATGGACTCACCCCCTGATTCGCTTCTCCCGATGCATATTGCCCCCTTTTTTCGCCTCCTTTGCGAGCAAGACGTATCACTAACACTTCACTATACTAGAAATACGATTTCTAGGCATTTTTCTTCTTAAAACCAAAAGAAAGAACCGATTTACGGATTCTTGCTTGTCACCGACCGGTACAAAATTGTAATGACGCATCAGGGCGATGCATGGGCTCGAGCGGCTGGCCAGGGTCGACTGAATCACCATGTTTTTAGATAACTTGTTTAAAAATTGTACCGATTGGGAAAAAGTTGTATACTACAAAGTGTAATGAGGGATGGCGGAGATGCGAAGGATAATTATTACGAAGTGTATTTGAAATGCTGCTAAGAAAAATTTTTTTTCTTCAAACGTCAGTAAATCCGTCATTACTCGACTGTGTAGGCGGCCGTGAAGTTTCGTTTTTCCTCCGCCGGAGCTTTACTTTTCACTTTTCCGCCGGCGGAGGTAAAAGTGTTGTCATAGCAACATAGATACAATACAAACAGACAACAAAATAAGCGTCAACAACTCAAGATTTATTAAACTACAATTTGTATTTATCACTCAATTTGTGACTGCATTTCTAAAAATCACTAATTTAGGAACAAATTGGTTATTATTTAATCGAACTTACTCAATAACTGCTTATCAATACGGAATTAAAACGCAATCGGAGACGCAATCTTATAAAATAATTATTGTTGACAGTGTCCATTGACAGCTTTATGTTACAAATTCACCGACACCAGTCTAAGCAAGGCCACCTACGACCGTGGTCTAAGCCGCCTTGCGAACTCATTTATCTTTAATAATAATTAGATATTATTACTATTAAAAAGAGATGTTTTTGCATTAATTTGTCGACATTTGAAGAAAAAACAGCATATTTTATTTGGAGGAAAAGTTACTTTTCATGGCTTGCTCTCTATTACCAGCCTCACTCCGTTCGGCTGTTAAACACGAGCGCGCCATGAAAAGTATCACTTTTCCTCCATATAAAATAATATACTATTTTATATGAGAGATTATATTGCACAAGTAGTTACGGTTTTAGACGAACTTGTGAAGATCTGCAATAATAATTTTGAAAATTTTGATTTATCTAGTTGTTCTCTTTTAAGCTTAAAAAAGGTCTTATATAAGTACATAATTTTGTTTTATATAGATTCTTAGCAACCTGCACAATTTTATAAACGTATTATGTACGATTTAGCATATTTTTTCGTAACAGCTTTTTCATTTTATTCACTAGATAAAAATATTATCCAGATGGTGAAATGAAAGTAAATTTTTGATCTGGCTATAGTTCACCAACTAGTTTATGCATGAAGTGCACAATTACGCTAAATCGGTGCAACATGTACCGTGCGTTCAATTTATCTTGATAACATTTTGATTCGCTGTAACTTTTTTGCTTTTAAAGGTAAACAACAAAGCAACATGTAGGGTTGGTAGCCTTCTAAGTTACATATAAAACAAAACACTAACAATTTTCTGACATATCAGCCTACTCTACATTTTTTGAAATGGAACACCCTGTATATTACTACATTTTTGCACGATACACCTACACACGGTATGTCAGGACCTTGGACGAAACTGCGAGCGGCCTGCGCATGACGTCACGTGCGTCGCACGAATCCACGCTAGAAGACATCTAAGCATTGGAATTTGCAATTCCATACAGGTAACACGTAGGTGTATCGTATATGGGCCAGTGGATTTAACGTTTTATTTTTTTGAAGTGTTAAAAGCACAAAATAAGTGGTATAAAATATGGTGAATGAATTGTGCAATTGCGGGATGCAAAAACTAAACACGAGTTACGAAAAGGACTGATATAAGATACTTTCCATTCCCGACACACGAAGACCTGGCGAAACGATGGATAGTTGCTTGCCGTCGAACGGATAAAGTTAATTTAAAAAATAGTAACTGCGACGCTACTCTCATTAATATATATATTCTGTAAAAATACAATAAGTAATATACTCGTAAGTAGATATTTAGTTTGGTAAATGAAGTTAAATATTTTATTTTTAATTTTGCTAAATTTTTCTTGTTTCTATCTTTTAGTTCTATTCTTACAAAGTAGAGTTTATTGAAGCGAAAACTTCTTTAGGCGCGTTTTGCGTTTTTTTCTTTGTGGGGATTGAATGAGACCGGATAGGTAACCTCACCTGCCACGCTCATACTGGCATGTTCCCGTATAGGTAGAGGGCCTAAATTTTCAAGGGATGTAGCCGGGGTAAAAAGAAGAAAACGGGACCGCTTACCACCCTCCGTTTGGCCCGGGGAAGGGGGAGCAGGAAAAACTTAAATAATTAATTTGAGAAGAACGGGAAGAGCTACGGGGTCGAAATTTTTATGATAGGTGCGCCCCATGGGGGGGGGCACCTTAGACCATACCGGGGCTCTAATTTGGGGGGATTTTGGGGGGAAACCGTTCCCGAATAGGTAGAGGGCTGAAATTTTCAGGGAATTTAGCCGGGGTAAAAAGAAAATCCTGGGCGAAAACGAGACTCCGTACCCTTCCGCCGTTTAGCCAGGGGGGAGAAGGAAATATTTAAATAATTAATTTCGGGAGAATGGGAAGAGGTACGGGGTAGAAATTTTTATGGTAGGTGCGTCCCATGGGATGCCACCTTAGACCATACGATGGGGGCCGTATGGTTGATGGTTTTGAATTATTAGAAGTTTTGATTTAACAACAAGCATTAATATATATAGCCGGATATGTTGCTCACAAATTTAGGGGATAATATAACTTAGGAACAGGAACTGAAACTAAAAAAATTAAAATAGATAAGTCGTCACAAAATTGACTTACTTTTATCTCAAGGGGAAATCTGTTGTATCCAAATGAAGATTCGATACAAGTTACTAAATTAATGGAGTCCGAATTTAACAGTATGCATGGAGAATTTTTGGCAAGTGGAAAATTCTTATTTAAAAAGTTAGTCCAAAGAACTATGAACAGGCTAGATGGCAATACGAAAATTCTTTACGAAGTTCTCCTTTGCTTGTCAAGAACCTGCACATACATTAGACTTCGAGATCTTAATCGTAAAATAAGCTTTGAAAATGTAAAAAAAAATTATACCGAAAAGTATCAAAATTTTCAAACTATAAAAAAAGACATAATATTAAGTAATTTTTAATAAATTATATATTTTATTGTTAATTAATTGTTTATAGTTTCTTTTAATTCCCATTGACACAGATAATAAAAGTCATTAATAGTTGGGTGATTTTATAATGCCTTTATTTTTGTCATTCAGTATATATTTTTGCATGTTCCATGTTTGTATGTGCTGCTGTACTAAATATATTATTTTAAAATTAATAATGACCTGCTTTATTTTCAAATACCCATTTTTAGTTTTTATTACATATGTATACGATATATTAAGTATTTCTATTACTCTTACATTAATTTGTCAGTGGGTTAATAATATCAATATATTCTTAAATCCAATCCAATCATTTAGTGGGGTACATTTAGTACCCCACTAAATGATCAATCATATTAAAGATGCATGATATTTAAGAAATAAACGTAGTTCTTATAATCCTATCCATAAGATTGGCATACATATATTTAAATTTTGCGACGCACGTGACGTCACAGGCGGGACAATGACGGAGAACAACATGCGCGCTGACATACCGTGTGTAGGTGTATCGTGCATTTTTGGACTCTGTAGAGAAATCTAAACACATTTCGTGCATAACATCCTATACCTATCTTTAGGTGTTTACGAAATATTGACAGTTGAAAGTCGGGCATTTTGACATTTTGATAGGCTTTAAAATCTAAACCGCACGAGAGCAAAGAAAACGGTTTGCATATTTCTGTCTTAGGTTTTCATGAGCTATCGAATGACAGTAACTTTGAATTTAACCCGCGGATAAAATTAACCGGAACTTTTAAGCTTCCGGTTAAATTCAAAGTCACTGTCATTCGATTGCTTATGAAAACTTAAGATAGAAATATGCAAACCGTTTTCTTTGATCTCGTGCGGTTTAGGTTTTAAAGCCTGTCAAAATGTCAAAATGCCCGACTTTCAACTGTCAATATTTCGTAAACAGCTAAAGTTAGGTATAGGATATTATACACGACATGTGTTTAGATTTCACTAGAGAGTCCAAAAATGCAGTAATATACAGGGTGTTCTATTTAAAAAAAATATAGAGTAGGCTTATAAGTCAAAAAATTGTTAGTGTTTTGTTTTATATGTAACCTAGAAAAAAACTTGGCTACCAACCCTACATTTTGCTTTTTTGCTTACCTTGATATCTTTAAAAACAAAGAAGTTACAGCGAATCAAAATGTTATCAAGGTGCTGATGAAATCTGAAATAATGGATATATCTGGATAACGATCGACTTTTACGAAAAACAACCAGCAAAAACAATGTTTTTGAGACTTACACATTTATTGTAAAATCCGAACTGTTTATTGTCAAACGAAATGTTTTGCACTTTCTTATCTTCCACATAACCACAACCTGGAAAATTCTCCCCACCAAACCGAAAATTTGGTATCTCTAGATAGATACTAAATAACTAAGATAGAAAGATGCAAATCGTTTCGCTCTAAGTTAAACCGATCAAAATCTACAGGGGTTTAAAGTTACAACAATTTCAAAGTTACTGTTTAAACTAGTTGCATTTAAATGTAAGGAATGCTATTCGACATGCTACATGAAATATATCTAGAATTTTTAGAAGAATTCGAAAATCGGAAAATATGTCCCGCTCTTTTGAGACCTTTTATATTGAAATATAATTCAAAAATATTGACAAACTAAAATCAACATGGCTAAATGATGAAATGGTTGGAAGACAAATAAAAAAATTAGAAACATGTTATTTCTATAAAATGTGTATACATATATATTTTATGAATGTTTCCATACTATTAATTTCCGATTATTTTTGGGCTCTTTAAATTTTGTAACCTAGTCCGATACCTTTTAGTCCGCTTTGGTGCTTTTGGTTAGTTTGGGTTAGTTCAATCAGCTTTCGTTTGGTTTTAAATTATTTTAGTAATTTCCGATACATTACAACCAATTTTAATGTTTTTGGTTAGTTTTGGTTAGTCGCCAAAATTGGGTCGTTCAATCAACTTTCGATTACTTTCGGTTCTGATACATTATTACCAATTTTAGTGTTTAGGCTAGTCGACAATATTTAATTAATCTGGGTTAGTTTTAACTTACTTCAATATTTTTAAACTATTCCGATACGTTTTAGCCCGTTTTGGCACTTTTAGTTACTTTTGGTTTGTTTTGGTTAGCCTTTCAATCAAATTTTGGTTACTTTCATTTAGTTCCAATTTATTTTGGGTATTTGAACCGGTTCCGATACGATATAACCAATTGAAATGTTCTTTAATTAAAAACATTTAAGTTAGTCGCCAAAATTCGGTTAATTTCGGTTAGTTTCAACTTACTTTAATATTTTTAATCTGTTACGATACGTT